>PVHX01008725.1:0-81255 GCA_004024805.1 Geosciurus inauris
AATTTGGGTAACTGTACCAGATTACATTGTACCAGCAGAGTGGGAAGGAGGGTTTCAAGTTATCAATATTTTCACTGACTGTAGTTATTGCCTAACTTGTTGATTCTATTAATCCTATGTATATGATGTATATAAAGTGACATATCGTTGTGGTTTTGATTTGTATTCCTTGTTAACTAATGAAATTATGCACCTTTCACATTCTTGTTGGCCATTTGTTTTGTGTGTGTTTGTGTGTGTGTGGGGGGGTCCCTTTGAAAAGTCTGTGTTGAGATCTTTTGCTCACATTTCAAATTTGTTCTAATTAGTTATACATGACAGTAGAATGCATTTTGACACATCATACATAAATGGAGAATAACTTCTCATTGTTCTTGTTGTACATAATATAAATCACACTGATCGTGTAATTATATATGCACATAGGATAATAATGCCTGATTTGTTTTACTATCTTTCCCACTCCCATACCCACTCCTCTCTCTTCACTCCCCTCTGTCTAATCCAAAGTCCCTTTATTCTTCTCTAGCCCCAAACCCCTTATTGTGAATTAGTATTTGCATATCAGAGAAAACATTTGGCCTTTGGTTTTGTTTTTAGAGATTGACTTATTTCACTTAGTGTGAAATTCTCCAGCTCCATCCATTTACCTGCAAATGCCAAAATTTCATTCTTCTTTAAGGCTGAGTAATATTCCATTGTGTATATATACTGCATTTTCTTTATCCATTCATCTGTTGAAGGACATCTAGTTTGGTTCCATAGTTTAGCCAATGAATGAATGGGTTAAGAAACTGAGCAGACACTTCACAGAAAAAGAAAGACAATTGATCAACAAATACATAAAAAAAAGTTCAATATCTCTAGCAGTTAGAGAAATGCAAATCAAAACTACTCTAAGATTCCATCTCACTCCAATCAGAATGGTACTTATCAAGACCACAAGCAACAATAAATGTTGGCAAGGATATGGGGGAAAGGTACACTTATACATTGCTGGTGGGACTACAAATCAGTGCAACTACTCTAGAAAGCAGTATGGAGATTCCTCAGAAAACTTGGAATTGAACCACCATTTGACCCAGCTATCCTACTCCTTGGTTTATATCCAAAGGACGTAAAATTGTTCATTTTTAAAATTGAACTTTTTGGCTTTTTATTACCGAGCTGAGAGTTCTTTATTTATTCTAGACACAAGTTCCTTAACATGTTTTGCAAATATCTCTCCATCCTTTGGGGCTTTTTTCCTTTTACTTTCCTTGATGATGTGCTTCAATGTAAAAGAATTTAATTTTGAGGAGGTTCACTTTATCATTTGTTCTATCCTTGCCCATGCTTTTGGTGTCATAACTATCTTTTGCCAAATCCAAATAAAAGAGAATTTACTCCTGTGTTTTCTCATAAGACTTTTATATTCTTAGCTCTTATATTTAGTTTTTGTTCCATTTTGAGGTAATTTTGTGCATAACGTAAGGTAATTGTCCAACTTTATTCTTTTTCATGTGGATATCCAGTTGTCCCTACACCATTTGTTGAAAACATATTCCTCATTGAATGGTTGTAACACCCTTGTCAAAAATCAGTTGACCATAAATGTGTTGGGTTTGTATCTCAGCTCTCAATTCTCTTCTATAATCTACCTATCCTTGAGGCAGGATTACATTGTTTTGACTACACTGCTTGGTGGTAAGTTTCAAAATTAAGAAGTGTGAGTCCTCATATTTTTTCCTTTCTTTCCTAGATTGTTCGGGCTAGTCCATGTCTCTTTCAATTTCAGATGAATTTTAGAATCAGCTTGCCAAGCTCTATAAAGATGGATGTCAACTAGGATTCTGAAGGGATTGTGTTAAATATGTTCAGTTTGGGGAACACTGCCATCTTATCAATATTAAATCTTTTGATCCATCATCTGCCCCTTAAAGTTTTTGTCAATTACAGTTTTTACTAACTATTTTTTTGCAGCTTCTTAGTACAGATATGCCTGCTTTTCCATCCTATAAAAATGCAATAATATTTCATATCGATGACATTGTCTTTAAAATGTAAAGGAGCTGATTTATAAAATTTCCCAGTTAAAGATATAAAAAAAGAACTTCTGGTGGAGTGCTACTTGTAAAGTCCACTAACCACCTCCCTTACCTAGAAAATTCTGTATGCTAAAGATAGTTTTGTGTTGGAATATTAGCTATGCATATATATTGACAACCAAAGCTAATGAGAGTCCGTTGTCTGTCTTCTATCTCACACTGTTTCTACATTTCAGCACTTTCTTACCTATGCCTATTTATGTGAAGACTGAGTATATGCAAATTAGCATAGAAATTAGGTGGGGATTCTATTTGAAAACTATTGTTCAGTTTATGCTTCATAAGACTGACTACTGTATTATGAATGTATTCTATAGCTTTTTCACATTCTCAAACTACACAAAGCCCTCTTATCCCTACGTAAATCTCTCATGTGTTCAATTTTGTATTATGCTAGATTTAATAATTTGGTGTCATATGCCAATACCTGCAGAAATAAAACTTGAAATTATGGCTTTCAAGTTTCCATTGTTCATCCATGAATTTAATATGCAGTTGAGTTTCTCACTTGAATTGTAACTCTGAAAGCATTGTAGCATGCTCATTTTTTCCATCAACTTGACACATAAGTGTGAAATAATATGTACTACATTTGAGCCTTCCATAGATGGTCTGAAACACACCAGAGAGATCAGAAGGAAATCATGATGGTTTTGCACAGTGTCCAAGATTGTATTGCAGCTAATAGCACTTGCAAAGTTGGTGGTCTGGTAATTAAGTAAGAATCAATCCACAGCTCATGTGTTTGCATACAGTAGTTCTCAATGAGAATTCCTAGGTGGTCACTTGAACTTTTGTGGCAAGGAACTTTTGTGGCAAGGAGCCAAATTATTCTCTAAAATATGCACACGCAATTCTCATTGCTTTCAGCAAGCAAAATCTTACACTGAGTGGGACATACAGTTTTCTTTCTCCCTATCTGTGGAAATGCTACAAACAATAATTTTTCAACATCCTATAATACATTTATAGGGTGGATATAAATAATGATGAAGGACAATTCTGTGTCACATCAAATGAACATGAAAAAGAAATTGGATGAAATGACTGATTTATCTTTTCTTGCAAGCTTATGTTTAAATAATTACATCTCTGCTGCTTCAAATTTTTTCTCCTACTCTGAATGGAAAAGCAATTCCAAATTCTTTCATTTAATTTTAACCTTAACCAACTGTGCTGTTGCTGATAAAAACAACAATGTAACCTATGCTTTTCCTAGTACATTATTTAGGCAAACACAAATTACAAAATCCACTTATGTACAGGGAGTAAACTCAGCAAAGTTTTGATCTAATCCAAACTTCTATGCTCTTTTTAAATATCTGAAGCAAAAATCATTTTAACTTCTCAGGTTACATCTTTTGACTCTTCTGACTGCTGTGGAGTAAGTACTTTAATGTGATAAATTATTTAAACAACCCTTTCAGAAACTGGGCTTGCTCTTTTTTGTTGTATATGTTGATCTTTGTGTAGAAAGTAATTCAGATTTCAGGTATAAATGGTGAATCAGAGTAAAGAAATTAAATTTTAATTATTGATAGAGGAAAAATGAAGTCAATGATTCAAATAAAATTCATTTAGCATCTGGAGGAAATAAAATGTACTTAAAATGTTGAAATTTATATTACAGTAAATTTATGCATTCTTGCATGAAATGTGTAATTGCACAAAATATTAACTGGTTCCATGATACTATAGGCACTTAGTTAGCAGCATTAAAACCCATTCCATTTCCTGATCTGTCAAATGGGAATCATAATAACTCTTAAATCCTTGGGTCATAGTGAACAGTTGGTGAGATAACACACAGAAAGTGCACTACATTTATTTGGAATGTTATGCCATGTACTCTGGTCTTCTTTTTTGAAAGAATAACTATAATTTTAGAATATTTTTGGGTATAAATCTTTACAGCATTAAGCAGTTTATCACAACCCTAAAATATAAGTGCAATTTAGAAATTTGTAAAAAAGGAAATAAGACATTAAAAAGTAGATATTTTATCTAATCAGAAATAACAGAAAAGATAAGTTTTTCTGCAAGTTTTCAAAAAGACCTGTAGAGGCCATAAAATGGAACGTTATTTTCTAGTCAAATATCTTCCATTGGAAATATTACACCATTTCATGTCACTACTGGTAAAATTTTATTTTCAATGTTTCATTTTCTCTGATACTTCCATGCTTCTTACTACTTATATCAGCCCCAGAAATTACTGAAGCAATCACTCTTTATTGAGATCTACCATATTCAGATACCATTGAAAAACTCATCAACTTTCCCAGGAAACCAGAAAGATACAGACAAAAAGGAATGTAGTGTGTAAGCCAAAGTCTATACATACACATACAAAGAACAGACAGGAGGTGAACATCAAATCTGTCTATGAAGATCAAAGACCATGACTTGGTTCTATTGTTATAACCTCAAAAATGTGGAATCTTAATCCAAAACATTTTTCTCTCACATGATATATATTCAATTCAAATTGGGACATTGATTAGACATCCAGAATGGAGAAGACACTTTTTCCAACTTTTTCATCTAGAACTCAGCTCCACATTCACCATGGAGGGGAGAAACTCTACATGATCTCAGATCAGAGCCCATTGGCCACTGCAAAATGCCTGAGAAATATGTATAAATGGATTTAATGTGTGATAAATTTCATTGTCTTTACCACAGAAGGCTTCAGAAAGATGAAATTTAAACTGAGACTTAACGGTCAAGCCAAATTTTGACAAATGGAATGTGAGTCAAGCACATTAGAGGTATAGAAAACAGAACACAAATACTGGAAAAACAGTGGTCTATAATGGAGAAGCAGTCTTCACTTCATCTATGGTTGAGAAGGAGGGCAGTTACTTTTCAAACATCTGTTCTTTTCTATAGTGATAGAAACTTTTGGGACATAGGTTAACTTATCCATAGTCCCCATCGCATAGTAGGTTTGCATCTATGAAATGTGAGAGAAATGGTATATATTTCTAAAAGAAGGAAATAGGTCTTCCTTTTTCTCTTCTTTCCTACAGATACTTTGGGAAGCCATTTTTTTCCTGTCACATATATGACAAAAATCTCTAGCAATAACAGAACAAGATGGAAATAAATTTAGAATCTTTACTACCATCAAGCTGTCATATCATTCCTGACTACTTACCAAGAAAGGGAAATGAACTTCTATCTTGTTTTAACCATATTCTTTTGAGATAGCTTTTTGTAACAGGAAAGCATGTATGTACCTCAAATAGCCTTATCCAGGTAATGATAATTTTCTATCTCTTGAGGATATCTTTCCAGCTGTAAAGATTTTTGCAATGGATACCCAATTAAACATTTAAATCTATAATTGCAAAAAATAACCCTACTTTGATTAAAGGTCCAGTATCAATATTGTGAATATATAGGTTACAGAATATTTTATTTCAGAGATACTGCAGAGGTTTTTAAATTCCTGTGCTGTAGGAATGTTGTACATACAACACAATGTATAGATTAAACAGAATAACCATCATGCTTTCATTGTAAGAGGCCCTATTTGAAAACATATCTGCATATCAGTGAAAGATGACAGTACTACAAGATAGAAAATAGATAAAATAGAAAAGAAATTTAGTTTGGTAATAAGAGGGGACAAATATGTGATAATTGAAGAAAATGACAAAATGAAATAAGGATCCCCTTCTCAGAAACCTTAGAATGACATCTGCAAGATATGAGTCACAGATGTCACAGTAGGTAACTATACCTCAAGGATAGGCAAAATCTATTATGTCCCTGAAGTTGGAAGAACAGAGCAGATCATATGGAACTACCAAGGAATTAAACGTCAGCAGACTATACATGAAACGCAACAGATTCCCCCATGTTTTTGACCTTTGACAACAAATCAACAAACATAAAATTGGGAATTCAACACTATGGGAATAAGGTAGGTTGCATCATCTGTCATAGCTCTAAATTCTCATCTACAACATGGGGGTAATGAGTGAACCTCTAACCTCAGCCTCATTCCCATCACATAGTTGTCACCATTATGCTAACCTCTTTCAGGTAATATATTAGTCAGTTTTCTGTCACTATGACTGTCTGAGATAATTCACTTATAAATCAATTAATAGGTTTATTTTGGTACACAGTATTGGAGGGTAATTCCCTGGATCAGATGGGCCTATTTCTTTGGAAGGCAATGGCAGAGTGTGTAGCAGAGCAAACTGCTCACCTCAGGGCCTGGAGCCAAAAGAGAGAAAGAGGAAAAGCCTGAGTCCCGTCATATCCTTAGAGAGCACATCCCCAATGACCTAAAACCCTCCTTCTAGGCCTCACCTCCTAAAGGTTCCACCACCTCCTGGAGGCACCATGCTGGGTACAAGTCACTGAACACATGGACTTTTGGGGAACACTTATCCAAACTATAGCAGGCAGCTTATGTGATGATTAAACATTCATATTTATAAATATTTAAATTATACATATCCCAAACATGCATTATACTTCTTTGTTTGACTCACATGAAACAGTTCTATTACCCTCAAATCTTCTGCAGCTTCCCCTTTACCTTCTTTCAGGAAAATCATGCATATTCTGCCTTGCTCACATCTCTGATAATTTTACCCTAAGAAATATTATTTATGCAGAATGTTGCGCTTCTCTCTTCTTTCCTTTCATTCTTCCATCCTTTACCCCTAAACACACACACACACACACACAATTTTGTTGCATTTGTGAACAAACAGCAACTTCTTACAGAGATAATAATATGCCTCCATTCTAATAAAGGAAAACTACATGGTCTGAAATAAAATTAGAATAATAAAGAGCCACTAGATCAGTATTCCATAAACCTCAGTGAACAAGATCTTTTCTCTCTGAGAAGCTTATTATAAAGTATATTCTTGGGTGCTAGCTCAAGTGATTGTAATTCATCCTCTCTGGTTAAGGTCTAAAATTTTGCATAATTAATAATCACCCTGATGATTCTGATGCAGGTGTTCCAGAGGACACACTTGAGAAACACTATTCTGGATTGTAAATTTTGTGAAACCATGGATATCTACCTCTGCATCTCCAGAATGATGCCCAAATTTAGTACATACTCAAAAAAATGTTTCTCTTGACTTTCCCCATCATTATCATATCAAAAAAAGGGAATTGAATTTAATTCTGCCAGTTTCTCAAACCCACATCTTTAATGTCAACCCTAATTCTTCTCTTTCTTCCTCCCTCTGTATCTAGCTCATTAGCAAAACATTCCGCACAATCTTCAAAATAAATCTGAATCTTATGATTTCTCAACACCTTCATTGTTATCAGTCTCAAGCAAGCCATCAAATCTTGAGGCTCCAGACTCTTAACTGTATTTCTAGTTTATACTCTCATTCACTGTAATATGTTATCTAAACTTAGTATCTTAAAGCAACATCAATTTATTTGCTTACAGTTCTAGAAGTCTGAAGTCTAGAATTGATCTTTTAGCTAAAGTTAGGAGTAGGGATGTCAGGGTTCTCTGAAGGCACTGAAGGTAGAACTAGTTTCCTCTCCTCTGTGGCTTCTAGAAGCTGTCTGCTTTCCTAGGCTCATACCTCTTCCTACATCACTTCAACTTCCTGTTTCCATCATCTAACTTCCATGGTCGTATCACCTGTGCTCTCCTGATTCTTTCTTATAAGGACTGATTACATTAGACCCACCCTGATAATCCAGCATAATCTCCCTACCTCAAATTCATCCCCCACACAAGGTCTCTTTTGCCATACAAGGTGATATTCACATATTCTGGAGATTAGACATGGAAGAGACTTTATTCTGCCCAATACACTCCATTATAATAAATTCTTAGAACCGCTAGAATAAAAAATCAGACCACACCAATCCTGGGTTCCAAAACTCTTATTTGCTCCCCATTTTACACAGCACAAAATAGGAAGCACTTACCATAGTGTAAAGGTCAGAAATGACCAGATCCTCTGTCATCTCTACGACATTATCTACCCCAGCCGGCTTTTCACTCCCTGTGTTCCAGCCACATTGGTTTCTTTGCTGCTCCTCAAGTAAACCCAATGTACTTTTACCTCAAAGCTTTTTCACTTACTCTACCTTCTGCCTGGAGTGTTTACCTGCAGATATTCACCAGCTTGGCTTTCCTATCTCTTTCAGTTTAGAATTAAATGTCATCTAATTGTAGGTCCTGTATAAGCACCTCATGGAAACTAGCTCTCCAATCTCAGTCCACATCCTATCCTGCTATGTTATTTTTCATAGTATTTGTAACCATCCGAATTAATATATATTTGTTCGCCCTCTTTTCCCCACTGCTATGTCCCCTAGCATGACATATAAATATACTCAAGTAGTAAATCTTAAATAATAAATGAAGGAATAAATGTTGAATCAATGATTTCTATACACCCTTGTCATCAGAGACCCTCTTGAAATCTTTGCATTAGTTATTTTTCTCATTCTTTTACTATACATGAAAAGCCAAGGTAAATTATCATCTCTTCTTCACCATTGAATAGAAGAATTATTCAATTCTTCTATTATAAATGCTTTTCACAACATAGATAGGACATTATAGTTTTGCCTAGATGATCATGGCTACTGTTTTTTCAAGAAGTCACTTACCAAATCAAAAAGAAGTGAATTCTCCTCAATTTTTTATAGTATGTCCTGTGTATAAGTTTATAAGACTATTGGTACATATATAATATAAAAAATGCATACCATGTGTATTTATAATTCATTAGCATGTTTGAATTCATGGGAGGTTGCTCAAATAAACCAACCTTGTTGAAGTAATGATAATAATATTTAGAATTACGGTAACACTTTACCAACCTCAATTACTGCTCACACTATCATTGCATTGTTGTCTCTCCTTTACAGATTTGGAACCTAAGGGATAAGGAAGTAATTTGCCTTAGTCACTGAGGAACCTGGCGTTAAAATTAAAACTCAGTGATTCCTGGCTCTTAGAATGTGTGCTGCTACCACTAGGCCACACTCTACTCTCCAGAAAGAAGATGTGTCAACATGGAATTGTACTGAAGTAAAGATGTGAAATGGTGCAACTGCACATGTACTCAGACGGTCTGGAGAAGAATGTACCTGCGCTAGCAGGAGCAAGCAATAGGACCCCACTTTGTTTAGAAATCCCAGTGACTCTCCCCACAAAGTAAAGTTGGGGAAGATGAAAAATAATCTACACCACTTAGAAAATGGTAGTCCAGCCGGGCGCGGTGGCGCAAGCCTGTAATCCCAGCACTTTGGGAGGCTGAGACAGCAGAATCGCGAGTTCAAAGCCAACCTCAGCAATCGCGATGCGCTAAGCAACTCAGTAAGACTCTGTCTCTACATAAAACACAAAATAGGGCTGGGGATGTGGCTCAGTGGTAGAGTGCCCCTGAGTTCAATCTCCAGTACCAAAAAAAAGAAAAGAAAAGAAAAGAAAGTGGTAGTCCATGTCCTGGGGAAAAAATCCACCAAAGCTTCTTAATTTGATTTGACTTGAGTATATAAATATACTCAAGTGTAAATATCACTTTGTGTGGCAAGATTTACTACTTGAATATATTTATATACTCTTTAACAATATGAATAATTAAAACTTGATTTTTACCTCTTTAGTAATCTACAGATCCCCCATGCATGAGGAAAACCTGATAAAATTCTCTTATTTAATTTGAAGATTTGTGCTTACATAGAAAGAAAAAGAGCTTAGTGTTCTTTCCCATTTGTAAAGTGGGAGAGAGTTAAGGCCTATGCTTTAACTTAAGCTATTAAAATTATACACAGGCAGGTTCCGCCTTTATCAAGCAGCAACTCTTTATACCTTTCCACTGGGAAGACACCCACACTTCTTTAAAAATAAGTTGGGCAAACATTGACTGTGAATGTGTTTTTGTTTTCCTAATGGAATATCAATGGGAGTTGTACACACAGATCAAGTTCTGTACACATATTATTATCTCCAAATAATTAATATTTGTGTATTATTTCCCTTGGGTTGGCTATACATGAATACAGAGGCACTGGTACGACTCATCACAAAATACAGTGTTAGCTGGTTCCAGGGCTGCCTTTCTAAACACTCCCTGCCAGTGGTTGAAGGGACTGAGGAAGCACCCTGCTGAGTCTTCCTCTGGGTGTTGTGCTAATTCTATCTTCTCCCATTGGGAAAGCAGCCAAAGGCAGAAGCAGGAAGGACAGCACTGTATGTAGTTCCTAGAGAGAGTAAGGTGCCAGCAGTCAGGAATGAGGAAGAAAAACGTGAATTTTATAAAACAAAGATAACAGAAACAGTAATTAATACTTCAGTCTTCCCATTATCACTGAAGAGAGAAGTTTCCTTCCTAGGGCTGGCAGATAGGGTAACAGCCTCCAATTGCAGCCTATATTTACGTTATGCATGTGGAATAAAATAAAGGAAATCACCAAAAGGATTTAAGTGATAGAGCTGAGTCCAGTGCAGGGACCTCAATGACAATGACCTTATTACCTGGTAGAGTCTGCGCCACACTTCTGCAAGACCTCACCAGCTGTTCACTGCTCACTCTTTGGCCTTGGAAGTCTGGCCAATAATTTAGCTTCTATTGTTTTTTTGAAAAAAATTAATGAATTACACAACATAATAATTTATATACATATACATGTGCTCTAAGATATTTTGTTTCTATGAAGTGACCCAAATCAGCTTTTGTAAGAGAGTATACATGCAATGGCAAATCGTCCTATCTTGTTGGAAAATATGACTAATTGTTATATGTAAGCCCATCTAAGCTGGATGTATTTCTGAACATTAGGCTTTCCCATTATGGTATAAAAACAGAAAATATGACCCTGCAGAGCTATTTCTCAATGTTTACAATTAGAAAGGAAAGGTGAATATTATATCTAGTTTGGAAATTGCAATGATTCTTTAAACAGCTGAAAATTCAATTCACTATTATGAGAACACTAAATAGACTCTAAATGATCATTATGTATACAAATATATAAATGCCACAATAGAGGTGGCATTTTTTCCCTAAACATGTTGCTAAAAAGAAATCCACAAAATGAAGAAGAATAAATATTAAAAAGTTCTTTTAAATTGAAATTTCTCAGTTCCATGGTAACAATGTATTATAAAGTTAAATAGCAATCACGTGTATAATTAAAGCAGTAATTAAATGTATATTTAGATCATCAATATACAGTCCTCAATTTGTTTAACAGAAAACAGAAAATATTGCAAAGATGAAAAATTTTATGATGGTTTTCTTTCTTTAATTCTGAGCTTTAATCCTCTGTCCCCAGTTGTAAAAGTACAAATTCTATAACTTAACTCCAACCTGAAATCCAGGAAAGAAAATATTTGGGAGGCAGAGAATTAATTGAAGGGAGGTAAAAATATTACCTGTGTCATATTTCCAAGGCAATCGAAGAACGTTGGCATTGGTATTTGAAAGTAGAAATTATCCATAATTTTAGGCTTTTAAATGAAAAACTCTAAAAGAGAGAATGCAAACTTGAAAAACTATCCACAGGAACTGAAATGTCTTTTCTTTATTTTGACCTTTTCTGTGTGATATTCAGAGCACCAAAGTCACATTCTGCATCTGCTAATTTGAAGCCCTGTCACTTCTGAAATCTGGGAGGGAGATGAAGCTCTGTGTCCTGGCTCTCAGGATTTGGGAATATAAAGGGTATTTCATGACCATGAAGCTAGACAAAGATTACTGGAGTTGTCTTCCTCTGTGGAAGATGGTTCTAATCACCTTCACAGTGAGGACAGTTTGATTGGTGGATCTAAAAACAATAGACTCCAGGAACAAACTCTCAAACAATGTATTATGAAGAAACAAGGAGGATCAATAGACTTTGAAGCATGAAACCAGCATTCAAATCACAGCTCCTCAAGGATCAGTCTTGAGACAGTTACCTAGTATCTCAATGTCTCCGTTGTTTCCTTGTCTAAAAATATGGATAATAGCAGGATGTATTTCACAAGAATTTCTCAAAGAATCAAATTAGATGGTTGTGGGAAGGTTTTTGGCAATAGCTTGTTTCAATATTGCTGAATTCATGTTTGTTATTAATACTTCTACATAGAAATTTAGAATTTGCTTAAGCATAGTCATCATGTACATCACAAAAACCCCATTAATTCCTTAATTAGTGTATTATTAGTATAGTGTGATCTAATAAAGGATGATATAAAATTCAATATAATATAACAAATAATATTAGATCAAGAAGGAACCTTACAACTTGTCACATCATAGCTTAGGAAGCTGAGGCCCAGAGATGAGAAGTATCTCATTCCAACCAAAGCTTTTTCTTATTTTAAGTGTAAGAGTTACATTTCTAAGACAAAATAGTAAATTAATTATTTCTCAAAACCATTAAATGATCTGAGAGGTTGCTGTTGCTTGGATCCTGAATGAACTCTTTCTATTCATTCTATTTTTATTAGTTGAAGTAATAAACCTCTCAATAAAAGGACTGATATACTCAACTATTTAAAAATAAGAGAAAGTTCTTGTGAAATATTTGGGCTTTTATTACTGATGACAGAGGACAGGGTCCAGAACACATAGCAGAGATGCCCACTGGTATCTGAAGTTCTTTTCAAATTCTTAAACATGTCTATAAAATATCATTAAAAGGTAGAATTAATATTCCCACAAAAATTGGAAGAGCAAAATTATTTATAGCCTCTTCATGACTTTATTTCTATGACATCTTCAATGGTTTTGTCACCAATTAAATGTTTAAAATTATCACAGTTTATCCACATAAAAACGAAACTCAGTCCTTGGGAGACCATGCTTTGGAAAAAAAGGTGACTATTTGCTTATAATTATCAGATAACTCTCATATATATATTTAATAGAACTATGGAGATTGAATTACAGAGACCAACATCTTGGAATTATCAGACAAACTGGATAACTGACAAATTCCTCCTTCATTTTTTTTCCTTATCCAAAGCTACATTCTGTACTACTATCACATATTAAGGAGAAACATCATAACATATTCTAGTTTGAGGAAAAGTCAATACATGAATCATATTCTAGTTCAAAAATGTATAGAATATATAAATTCTATATAAACAGAACGAAGAAAGAAATTTTTGCTTCTAATGATTCTTAATCAGTGAATTAGAATCAGTGACAGTAAGTGGACCTTTGAAATATGTGTTCTTCAAAGATTAATGAGGTAGAGACAAAACATATTTTGTAAAACATATTTTCTAACAATATGTGCCAAAACCTCACAAACAAGCAACTCAAGGTATTCAAAACCAAGTCTTAAATATTTTCCTTCGTCCTTTCCTTTCTTCTTTTTCTCATTTTTACTCTTTCTTCTTCTGTGCCTCTTTTTTCAAATCTTTCTCTTACTTACTTTCAAAGTATCTACTGAATAAAGTTGAGTAACATACAGTTCTTCCAATAAGACACAACCAATTGGGGATAACAAACATATAAATCATATATAAACAAAGAATAAAAGTAGCATGGAGGAGACAGTGGGCACTACCTGGGTCTGAAGAAAACCAGGGAGGCTTCAAAAGCAACCAGTAAGAAATGGACACTAGCCGGGCGAGGTGGCTCAAGCCTGTAATCCCAGCACTTAGGGAGGCTGAGACAGGAGAATTGCGAGTTCAAAGCCAGCCTCAGCAACGGTGAGGCGCTAAGCAACTCAGTGAGACCCTGTCTACATAAAACACAAAATAGGGCTGGGGATGTGGCTCAGTGGTTGAGTGCCCCTGAGTTCAATCCCTGGTACCAAAAAAAGAAAAAAAAGAAATGGACACCGAAGAGCAGCAGGATGTCAGCAGGTGAATGAACATGTACAGATTCCAAGCAAAAGAGCAGTTCTCAAGAAGTCTTTTCAGGAAACAAAATTAGTCTCCTTCTACTGCATTCATGTGCCTTTGGGACTTTGAATACTGGTCTTCCTCAACTGCTGAGGAACCAATGCGCTAACAGTTGGGCTAAGCTTTGCTCATTTAAGATAAATATACCTTGAAGATTTTTTTTGCCTAGTAGTGGGACTTATTGGTTTTCTAGATGTTCTTCTCAGGAAATGAGACATGAGAACAAATAGACAAAAAGGGAGATTGATCATTGTCAGCAGCTAAGTAAAAATCAATCTAAGGACTGCTGCCATAGATTAAGAAGAAGCTTGAAAGAAAAGTACACAAAAGTCAGGGAAAAAATAAACATTCTAGGATTTAGCACCCCAGTGGTCATTGTCCTTACTTTCTGAGAAAATATGAACCAAGGAAGAAACTATTAATTGTCAGAATTTAGGAGATTTTTCTTTTTTTCTTTTTCTTTCTTCTTCTTTTTTTTTTGGTCATGGTTTACAACATGCTGTATGAGAGATTCTTACCATTTTATAAACCAAAATTGCTTAAGCTTCTGATTTCCTGCTACTCTCAACAAAAGTTAAGGATAAGGGTGATAGGGCAGAAATTTTAGATAACTTTTTAAGTGATAGTATAGTAAGACAATTTACGATTAGTACTAATAAAAATACCTGACACATAGTAAATGCTACATAAGTGTTTATAAACGAATACTTGTGACCATAGGGACAGAGGAAGTTCCTGGTGCCATATTGTTCCTTTGGACATTGATTCAGCATCAGCTCAATGGTAGCAAATGGAGAATATAAGGTAGCTAGCTAGCTTTCTCACTTTAAAATAAAGCTTCTCATACTCTTTTGGGACATTATTCTTAACCAGCAGGCACTCAGAAGATAATTAAATTACAGAGAATGGGAAATGGAAAAATTTGAAGGGAAGTGTATGTATATGGGGGAGGGGGAGGCATCCAGGAGTGCCAGCAAGCAAAACAACATTTTGAAGTATGCTAAATACAAAATAGATAGTATCTTTTCTCCTTTTTTGTATATATACAAAAATTGTAAGAATGATCTCAAATACCTCTTGAACTTTAATATTTTAGAAACTACTTTAAAGAATTGCCTTCGCGTGCAAAAAGATAGATAATAGGAGACAATATTTATATATACTGATACAAGGCATTGTAAAATAAAATTCTGGCATTGGTTGCAGAGATTTAGTGATATCATTATCTCAGACAGATTAAGCCTCATTTTTAAAACTTACTTAGATACCTTCAGGTAGAAGATGGATGAACACATGTTGGGATATGACAATTTGCAATTGCCCTAATGTATTTCCTCCATGATGGCAGATTTTTAGTCTCTTTGGGGAAAACTTTTACAAAGAAAATAGAAAAGCCTCAACTCTTAGCAAAAAGAAAAATATATATATACACACACATATATATGTATTTATATAAAGAATATTATATATAAATGTAATGTAAATATACAAAATATATGTATCCCCAAATAATTTTTCTTTCCTTTAATCAGCAAAGGTTTGAACCTTCTATTGTATGCTAGTCACTATTCTGATATCTATAAATAAATTTAAATTCTTTAAAATAAAAAAAATCAGTTTAAAATTTATTTGGTCACACTTTCTATTTAGTTTAAAAGATCTCCTAGAACTGGTGTGAAACATCCCTTTGGAGAAGCCAAGCAGTTTCTGAAAACAGCACATGGAAAGGGGCATAGCTAACCACTGAGTCATGATCTTTGCATTGGTCAACCCTGTGTTGATCATATAATAATAACAATAACACAGTAGGTTGAATCATCATGATAATATAAAAGATTCTTAATTGGTAAATATTTTCAGACAGAACTAAAACTAATCAAGCACTATCAAATTGAGGCTGAATTTGTAGAAATAAATGAAAATTGCTGATGTCTTGAAGGTATGTGCTCAGGGTTGGCCGGACTTTCTTGGCAAACACTGAATACATCTCTTTTCAGGCAACAAAACTTCAGCTCCAGGCAGCATCTTTTGATTATCTTTTCACATTTTATACAAAAAAACGCAGAAAAGTAAACATGAAGTGACCATAAAAAGAGATGTAAAAAGTTATTTAAGATTCAATATTTTGAAGTATCTCTGTCTCTGTCTCTCTTTCTCTCTTTCTCTCTCCCTCATGCACGCACACAGAAACCACACACAAAAGGGTAGAGGATGTAGAAAAATAAATAGGAAGTAACCAGAATTCTTGCTCTTCAATTGAAATATACAGAATTTAGAGGTTAAATAATGAAGGTAAAAATTCCTGGATTTCCCATAAATTTTGTGTTAATTTTTTTTCTCGTCTTTCTACTCATCCTTGGTTTCCTCATTTGTCTAAATTAGTCTAAAAATATTTTAATGGTATTTGTAGAAATTAAAAGGAAATTGTGTCAAGAGCACTGGTAACCACCAGTGTCCGTGGTTATCATTACTTGGCCAGAGGTTGTATCTACTTTAAAGAAAAGAAAAAGAAAAAAAAAAGAGGGGAATCCATTCACTAATAATTTTTTTTTCAGAAAAATAGAGTAGATACAATAGAGTTCACACATTATTTTTTCTGTGTACTTATGCATACCTAAATTTATCACTTACAATCCATAGTCTAACAAATAACAAGCTAACAGTATCTGGACATTAAAAACCATAAAAGTTGTTCATTTATTTGACTTCAAAGTTCACTCATGTTGTTTTAAATTCACACTAAATCTACTGTATTAATCACTTGGGCTTTTGAACACTTTTGTAGAAAAGAATTTTATGGAAGATTTGCATTTTACCCTTTAGATCCTTTTGTTAATTTTAATTCATTTTAGAAAATGTCTAAAGTCTTTAATGAAGTACTATCTTCATTTATTAGTTGCACTATAATTTGGTGAACTTGGGCAGATTAAAGTACGGGGATGACATAATCAATTATAATTGTTTTAGAAATGTTTTTATCTTAATTGTTTTTTCAAAAAAGCTCCAACGTAATAATAGCACTTTTCATCAGCAAAATACCTTACAAATGTGAACGAAAAGAAAGGAATGTTCTCTGGTGGTTCAACAAGAAACAGAGTTCAGAGAACAGTTTTCTTTCTGTCTACTCTACTGGCTGCAGTGATTCTATGAGTCACCTTCCATGGGCTGTGATCTTCCTATATGATGTGTCTGGCTTTGAGAATGCTCAAAGAACTACTTCCTCCCTGCTCTGATGTAAACAGTAGTAAGATAATTCCCTTTGATGCATGTCACCCTATTTCTTATTGTCCTTTTAATTTGCCCAGGTTGGATCTTTCTCAGTACTTCAGATACAGGAGAAGCAATAATAATGAATATTACCCTAAAGTAAAGGGTCCAATTTAGAGACAGAAAAACGTAAGTTCAAACTGATTCACTCTTGAATTAGCTACATGGCTTTGAGCAAGCGACTTCAGCATTCTAAAATGTTTTCTTGTATTTAAATTATAGTTAGTGCTATCAGTTTCTTGAGGTTGTGCTAAGTCAATTAAATATTTGATATGTATTATATCACCCCATTAAGCTTCTGATTGTTTTCTTCAGTTTGTAAACTCTTTTTTTTTTCAGTTGTTGATGGACCTTTATTTTTTTCATTTATTTATATGCAGTGCTGAGAATCGAACCCAGTGCCTCACGCATGCTAGGCAAGCACACTACCACTGAGCCACACACCCAGCCCTGTAAAGTCTTTACTAACTAACACCAATAAAAAGGTCTCCCATCTTGCTGCTATAAAAATAGAAAGTCTTCATCCTTGGAATCACTGAAATTCCTACTACCAATCCCATGTTCCACCCCCCAAATTCCAGACAGACACATGTGTATACAGGCCCATACATGTACACATGTATAGCTTCTCCTTATCTTTATGATCTCATTTCCTATAATCTCATTCTTTCTCACTAACTCCATTTTAGCCACTCTGGCATCATTTCATTCTCTAAAAAAGCAAAATAATTCCTGCCTCAGAGCCTTTGCACCTGTTTGTCATTTTCTGTTCTTCCTCCAGAAAACTGACTCTGTCACCTCCTTCAGATTTTTGCTTAAATGTTAAAATATGAGTGAGTTCTTCTAGAACCATGGTATTTAAAAGTGCCATCTGTTCCTTATTTCGTCCTTCCAGCACTACCTATTTCTCTTTCCAGCTTAATTTTTCCTAGTGTGTATTAATTATTTATTGTTTTATATCATATAAAATTACCTCAAAACTTAGTGGCTTAAAACAACAAACACAGTTTTCCACATTGTTAGTGGGTCAGGATCCCTGACATACCTTGGCTAGGTTCCTATAGCTACATCTCTCATGAGGCTACAGTCAAGTATAGGCTAGAGCTATGGTCCTATGCTTATCTAAAGGTAAGCCTATAGAATAATATGCTTCCAAATTCACTTATTGTTAGCAGCATTCAGTTCCTACAGGCTGTTCGACTGAGGTTCTTAGTTCTTTGCTGACCACTGACCAGAGGCCTCCCTCAGTTTCTTGTCACATATACTTGGCATAAAAAAAACTCACAACAGGGCAGCAGGATTGCCTCACAAAAGGCAAGCAAAAGAATGAAAATGTTCAATGTGGAAACCACAGTGTATTTGTAACCTATGCCCTCAAGCAATATAGTTACCATATTTTATTTATTAAAATGAGTCACTAGGTCCAGCCCATACACAAGGGGATGAATACAAGGGAATGAAGATTATTAGAAGAACTTACCTATCATACCATGCTAGTAGAGAATGTTGTCTATTTTATGCGCTATCATGTCCCAAGAGTTGAGAACAATGCCTAGCACACTATAATTTCCACACACATTTGTTGAATGCATGAGTATGATCCAAAATCTGCACATAGTTACTACTAATAAATGATGGCTACTATTATAAATTCCTTATTATACTTTTTTCTACTCGTATCTTACATTATTTATATTGGATTTGAATTCCTTTGATGCTACTGAATTAGATAATAATAAAGAGCACAATGCTTTTTTCATATTTTGGACACAATAATGGTTATGAAACCTATAAACAAGAGGAAGAACAGAATGGCTAAATGAAAAAAAAAAGTGAGACCAATAGGAAGAAAATTTAAAGATTGATAGTATTTGCCAAATTAGACTCTATAGCAGAAGGTTTTGTTGGAAAAGAAGGATAATGGGGGATGGGTTGTGGTTCATGAATAAGGTTTCATTCATGGTTTCCATGATTAAGGTTCGTGGAAAATTACTAATTATTTTCAGTTATCCAATTCCGTGTTTCTATTATTTTCTATTGTCAAGAAGTCTGAATTGCTATTAATGAATCAGTAGCCACTACTAAAGACTATTATATTTCATCAAAGAAGTTTTGCCCTCCTATAGACATAGTTTACTAGGTATTTGATGCCTTTCAAGACCATTGAACTGGGGAAATCATTTGAATTAGAAACTAACAGTAGAAGAACATCCAATGCAGAAAGAACATCTCGTTCCCATTTGAAGCTAGGTGAGATTCAAGTGAAGAAAAGTGCACAGTTTGATGAGCTTAACAACATCTGTTTTTCTTGTTTCTAACTGTTCTTGTGAGTTAGTGAATAAATGCCAGGTGCTTAAGAAGAAGAGGAATGCCAATAAAGCTCTGACAAGAGATGGGTACTGTCCTTAATGGCACCTGTGCAATGACAAAAACGTCTGGGTGTCCATCAAGATTGGCATAAGAGAAAGTGGGAGAAGCCCCTAGACATGTGGCACCCATCCTGTGAGAGACATTTTGTGTATGATCCAAGACAACAATCCCTGAGTTGGAGCTAAGAAATTAAACTTGAGGATGCTTCTGTGATATGATTTCAATGGAGTAAGAAAACAGTGACCTTTACATTTCCACTTTAGTTCACTTTGCTTGTGTAGTTATTACTTCAGTTCATAGTCTGGTAACTTATTATTTATATTATTCCAGAAAAAGAGGTATTTGTTTTAGGAACCGGCTGGTTATACTAAAACTAGAGCTACTTAAAGGCTTCATTATCAGATCAAGGTCATTTTACCTCCTGTGTCCAGTGACCCCAAAGTATACACACCAAAGTTTTGACTAAAGTAGAGGAGTATAATTGAGTATCATGGTGGTACACTTAGTTTTTGGGGCTCTCTGGCAATGGGGAGTCAACTACACAAACCTGGCCTGTCTGAAAGCTTTATCCTGGAAGGAGTGAGAGCCCTCACTCTGAATGGGAAGTGGAGAGAGCTGGTGAAGAGGAGGTTTGCACCACTTCTCTTCAGAACCCCATTCCACCAGGGAGGCGGGGAGGCTCTCACAAACCTGCCTTCAGGGAAACAAAAGCCTTGAAGAGATTAAGTGACTTTTCTTGGAACTATACAGCTTATTAACACCAGAATTATAATTTTAAACAAGCAATCAGGAAGTGCTACAGGAAAAAATATTTAAATGATCACATCCAGAATAAAAATAAACTACTTTTTATCAGTCATGAGATTAGAAAGATGACACTTTTTCTTTGATGTGATCTAGAAGTTAAACTGATGGGTGTATGAAGAGAATACACTTAGTTTATCAGCAAACAATTGAAATATTAGATCATTTTAATTATATTAAAATTGTTCCTATGTAAGCTGCAATAGCATTTGTATAACAGTAGAAGACTCAAAAGTATAAGAGCTTGGGAGTTGAAGGCTTTAATTAGAATTGAAAAACAGGAACCCTAATGTACTATCCCTTTTAGAATACATACTAGCTTCAGTTAATTTAGAATTAGAAGATTTGCAAAAGAATGAGGCAAATATGGTTAGGCTAGAGGTAGCAAAAGAGTGTAAAAACAGTCAGCAAAAATATGCTAAATAAAAGCTGTTATTTACATTAGCACTTAACAGAGTAAACAAGAAAGAAGATTGTTTTACTAATAAAGACAAAGGTAACAATGCAGTTGTAACAATTCAGGTTTTTTAAACTATATTTCAATCATTTAGAAGGCATTATGAAAACTGCTGTAAACCAAATATAAACAACGGTGAAAGCAAAGATGTAGTGTGTCTCATGGAGAGCGTGTTGAACTAGAAACGCCTGGCCTTGACATTTCTATTTGGCTGGGCCCCCAGCTTCTCAAAAGAGTCCGGAAAGGGTGCTTTATTTCTCAGTGCCACTGTTTTCTCATCTGCAAAGCACAGCCCTTGAAATCTAAGCTATATATAACTCGTAGGCAGATTATGTGATGTATTCTGATATGTAGAAATCTGTTAAAAGAAAAAAAAAAACTAGATACTTTTTCTATATGAATTTGTTTAATTTTGCTAATCTTTCTCCAAAAGATAAGAATGTGGAAGCTCCAGTATACTAAACCAATCAAAGGTTGTTGTTCTTTTGGAATTCAGGAATGCACACTGCCACCTCCCATCCACTCTCCTATCCTCACTTGCTCCACCTCAGCTGCTTCTAAAAAGGGATGCACAAAATTCCACAGCTCTGTTGATCCCAGTTTAAACACACCCATCTTCATGATGCTTACAGCTGGATATTTGGAATGATCCAAAGGAATGTTTCTTTCTGCTTTCATTCAGTTTTTTCGTGCACACAGTTTTAATAGAAAGATAATTTTAAAGCAAATTAAATCACAAAAGTTATTGTCGAAATCCAAGTTTCAGCAGTCACTTTTTTTCCTTCACAATCAAAAGGTTAAGTATGAAACAAAATTACTAATTTTGAAGCTGTGTTCCAATTTGTTGCATAAGATCAAATAATAAACATCTTCAACAAGCATTTCTTTATTTTCTTTTTCCCAAGGTGCTGGGATTGGATCCAGGTTTTTACACATGGTAGGCAAGTGCTTCACTCCTGGGCTACCTCACCAGCCCGGCATTTCTATTTTGTAAGAACTCAATCCAAAGGAAGGCTAAGTGACAGTAAAAACCACTCCACACTAATAATTTATAAACCTGGATTCTTTGGTGCTAGTCTTGGTTTCTTCATTAATTGCCCATCTAGTTTTGAAATCTTTCCATAATCCATTTCCTTCTATAGCAGATGGGAATAATATCCAATAGATAGGCTTAATAAAGGTAACATTTGTAGGGATCACTAGAGTCAGGGCCCATGACCTCTTTGGTTATTTCAGTAAAGCCATAGTTTTTATTTATTGTTGCTGTTGACAGAAAGAAATGATAGAGAGAAAATACATCATTTTTCGTCAATAGATTTCTTTTAGGGAAATTTCCTGTACCACTCTGAACCAAGACTGATTCTTGCATTTGTGAATGTATGACTGAGAAGAAACATGCCCATTGACTATCAAATGAATCAAAACCCAAAAACGAATGTACCTGAGAATAGCAACATGTTATGAACATAGACTCTGAACCCATATATGTCTGATGAAAAAACTTGATTTTACTTTGCATACAAATTTTTAATATTTTTAAAATAATTTCTTCATATGTTCTTTGGTCCCTTCACTGACGCACACCCCACAAAGCCACCCTCCTACCCCTGCCACCTCACTTTCTTCAGTTTTACCACTGGAATTTCCCAACTCTTGTATCAAAGCTGAACTTGGTTTCTCGATCTTCTCCACCTACCGTGACTTTTTCTTACCTTTTCCCACATCGTGAATAGGATAAGTTATGGACATGAAATTATACTAATATGTGGGTAATGTCTAAGTCAGTTAAAAAGAATGAATTCATATCCTATTAGGCAAAGAGCTATTAGATGAGTAGCAGCCAAGTGGGTGTTGACATTCTTAACAGTTCCCTACTTCAGTCCCAGAAAATTAAGATCATCAAAAGAGAAAGCAGTTTGGCTGTCAGTACTGAATTATTACTCATGTCCTGACCAATTCTTCTTTGTGTAACATTCACTTTTTTATAATTCTGACTAAAGTAAAGACATCACATTAGCAATCTCTTTATCCCATCCTATTAAGAGTATTTTGAACTAAATCCCTTAAAATTGTTTGAATGTAAAAATAAGTTATTTTGATTACACCAATGACATCTCTGCCACTTGAAAAGTATCAAAACAAAAATTCCTAAACATTAAATATGCTTTTATTCGATTGTAATGAAAATTCAACATATTATATTCATTTTTAATGTACACAGTATCTTCCACCATGTTTTCTATAAAACACTCCATAAGATGATATCTTGACTGTGTTTTATTTAAATAATTCAGTTTCAGACAAAAGCTCTTAGGAAAAAGAAATGCATTAAACAGTATGGTAATTTTATTTATAGAATGACACTTCAAATATAAAACTATGCGATTTATTGTCTTCAACAATGAATGACTTGCTTGTAGGAACAAATAACTATAAATTACACTGCATGAAACTTTGACCAACTTCTTAAAACTTTTATCTTGTTAGGTTCTGAATTACAATTATTTTAACAACTATTGGCATTAAAAGGAAACACGATGATTGATGTTAAAGACAAAAAGAATTATAAGAGTAGAGCCAAATTCTAAAAATAAATATTGTCACATGCATTTACTGATTTCTACTGTTATCTAATTCAATGTCATTATCTATCTATCTATATATATACAATGATAAAAACATGGAAAATCTATATCAGATTTTAGTGTAAATGTTGGCCAAAATTGGGATTACTCAGCTTGACCTAAAATCTCACTATGACCAAACCTTGAAAAGATTACTAGATTCTTTCCTCTTCATCTACTTTAAGGCAGATTTTCCTGACACTGCATTGCTTTCCATCTCATTCTACTCTAATGATATCACATTTTCACATCATCCTTTCTTGGTCCTCACATCTCCTAGGTCATTATAATATTTATTCAAACATGGCTGTACAATCTGAACATATCAGGAAGTGTACCCTATTTAGGTGAATGGAAAAGAAATTAGCCACCTAGTATATATATTACTACTGAAGAACAGCATCTGGCAAATTGTGTTCTTTTCTAATTTCATGCTTTCAGTCAATTCACATAAAAGATAAAAAGCATATGCACTCCACTAGTCACCTTGGAATAGAATTTTTAGAGGACAGCAGCAGTTTTACACTTGCACTATTCAGTGCAGCACCTAGCACTTCTTGGGTGCTTAATAAATATTGAACAACCCAGCAATCAAGCCCTTCAGGCAATGGCTGCAGTTGTTAGTCGACACATATGCAGACTGTACACAGTAGGAATTGCCAATCAAACAGCCTGATCTGAACACACAGAAAATAGCAGAGACAATAATGGCAGCATCACCTTCAAGTAAAAAGGACAATCTATATGTATATATTGCGCTATGTATGAATTTAAAAGTATTCATGGTTTCCTTTGCATTCTACTGTGCATTTACATAACTCACTGCATGTGAAATTAGCCAAATGCACCCTCTTCAGTGAATATATTTAACAAAAGGTCAACAGTCTCAAGTCCTTTTTTAAATAAATAATGCATTTGCCTGAACTAAATACAAACTTGTGCTGGGTGCAGGATATCAAACTCTTTCTGCCATCAAATGTGGAATTTCTTCCACAAGCTTAAAAGGACTCACTCATGAAATCCACAAGCCTGAGTCCATTATGAAATATGCCTCTTCATTCACAAATCTAATTAAGAATCAAACATGTAAACTTTACCTTTAGCATAAGACAGTCACTTCGAATTTTAAACCCCTGTAATTAAGAACTCTCATTTGGACTTCAGACAATTCAGATGCCATTTAGTAAACCACTTCATTGCCCCTTTTGAAACATCTTCCTGATGGCCAGGAAGAGTTAATGAGTCTACAAATGCTCCTAATTTTACAAAGATTTAGCTTTTCCTAAGGGATCTGACCTAGTTTTTAAAAATAAAACTCAAACCCCATGTAAAAAGGAAGATAAATGAAGACATGACTCCTGAGGTGTTGGGAAAAGCCTTACATGCTTACCATTTCCCTTCTCACCTACATTTTCCTGTGATCCTTGCTCTTATGTCAACCCTTTAGTGAATACTGCTGGAGCTGCTTAAAATTATACATTCAATGTCAGCTTTATGCTCTAAGGAATATTTAATGTGAGACATCATTCACTTTTGCATAGAAATTAGATCTACAGTGTGAAAACTGGCTTCAGGTGAATTCTACTTTAAAGAAAAAAAAGGCAAGTGAGAACAGGAAGAACCTCAGAACAAGCACCACAGTCACAGGAGTCTCCATCTCCAGCTGCAGGGTCCAGTATATTCAGATTGTCTGATATGTGGATCAGTAGCCTGTATAATTTACAAAGAATACATCTAAATTAGGAAAAATATGAGTCTTGGTATATCCAAGGTATGCCTAGAACTTTTTTTCTTTCTTTAAATCTTGGGAACAGAAACATTGTGAACTTGACTTGCCCTTTGACATTTAGGAAGGCACTGAAAACAAAGCATAGTAAAGAACGTGTCTTTTATTTGCTCTTTAAAATATATCTTGATGCACTCTTATTTCTCTTGACCAGCGGGTCATGGCACACAAACATAGCACTTGACTGATTTAGATTATTTATTCAATATTTACTGAGCACTTGTGATGTGCCAGGCATTAGTAACAGATGCAAAGTGTAAATGAGGAAGACATGCCCCCTCCTGCTTTAAGGAAACACATACTCCCGAAGAGGAAAGAGACATAGACAGATTATTACAGCACAATGTGGGGAAAGCTGAAATAGTGGCATGAAAAAAATATCCTGAAAATGACAAGAAGGAAGAAGTTAATCAGGACTGGCAAGTGAGAGGACAGAGTAAGTAGGGTTTAATAGACTTACAGTAATGGGCAAGGTGGAGTGCACATTCCCAGCAAAAAAGCTCTAATTCCTTCTCTATTGTCCCTTTAGAACATCCAACTCTGGGGCTACACAGATTCCCCCCTGCCCTGAGTTGCATGGGGATACAGAGTTATTCTTCACTCTGAAAGATAAATATTCTGACTGGACCATTACACATCATACACATGTATCAACTTGCCATACTATACCCCATAAATACATACAAATATTAGACATCAATAAAAAATTTAAAAAATAGAAGTAAAAGATAAAATTTTCAAATACTTAGGATATTTTGCTATGACAATGTTAATTTATTTACCATTCAATAGGAGGTAGATTTTTACTAATTTCCTTAATGTCAGCAAAAATGCAAAAGATCATTTTAAGCTTGAGGTTCCAACAATCTGCTAAGCGCCATTGTGGAGAGGTGCATTGGATGCAAGGAGAACATGAAAGGAGGCAAATTGGCTCATCTAGGGAGGCATCAGAGAAGGAATGAGTCTTAAAACATATAATGTCTGACTAGAGTCTTAAAGGAGGAATGAGAGATAGTAAAGAACTGGAAGCAGAAACCAGATAGAAGCAATGTATAAACTAACATATGAAAGTGCTAAATAGGTGTATGCATGCTAGGATCTTCAGAAAGCTTAGCACCATGACACATAAAGAGGAATATAAGGGAGAAGGATGAACCTGGGATAAAGAAATGTTTGCAAGATATGACCGGCCTTTGGAAAGAGCTGGATATTAAATTCTGCTCAGAGGGGCAGACATTTAATAAAAGAAAAAACAGAGACCTCAAAAGTTTAGTCACTGGGCAAGGCTGCAAGAGGAGTACGTAGCAGGGCCACAAGTCGGATCCAGATGTGTCCTCTTCCAGAGCCAACCTTGACCATTACTCCACAAGTGACCTTCCTGGAGTGAGGGGCTATTTGCAGATCTTCTACTAACTTAACTTCCCCTTTCATTGCTCTTGTTATGCTTCATGATATGGTGAGAGAAGTAGTAGCAGAGTAAGGGGACAGTGGGGAGGAAAATTATACTGCTCTGTCAGGATGTATGGGGGACTACAAAGAGGGCAGATGCACAAAGGCTGGGAAGAAACATGCCACACAAGTACCAATGTGATATCAGAAGCCAGTGATTTTATTTTCCTGCTAAAGCAACAGAATATTATGAAATTAAAGTTATAATTGAGCCCAGAATGCTAATAGGTACAGCTAAATAACTCAAACAGTAAACAAAAAAGATGACAGAGAGAAAGGAAATAAAATATAAGACTGCATAACAATTGAATATGCAATCCCAGATCATTTGAGAGGAAAACTGTGGATGTAATGTTAGCTTAAAGTATATAAAATGCTACTTCTCAGATACAGGGAAATTATTTTTATTCTCAGCCAATGATATAATAAGAAACACTGGATTTAAATCAATAGAGAATAGCATACATAGTAGAAAATATTTTAACAAAATGATCAGCTGCAAAATAGCAAAAACTTTGATATACATGGAAGGAAAAAATCACAAAATTTTCAGTTTATAGTTTTTCAGACTAATAGGGTATCCTCCACACATTCCACAATTTGTGAACATTCAGTGAGGACTGATGCACACTGGGTGACTTAACAGGAGCGCTTTTGCCATAAGTTTTCAATGATGTTCTGACATCATATCAAGTTTCACTAAAATACTGTCCAGGAAAATGGTTTGCTTCACTCTTTGAAAGAGCAACATTGTGCCAATAATGGCTGACAATTGAAGGAAACCATGATTACTCTCCAACACAAAGACAACCTGCCCTTCCCTTTTCCTTGGTCTCTGAATGAAATATTGGGGGTAGAGCAGGGAGTGTTGAAGTTAAAACAGGAATTAAACAATCTGCAGGTGCTACACATGGCCTTTGAACTTATGCTAGTAACATATCTTCTGTCCAGTAATTGGTTAGACTCAACATCTAAAAGAGGGAAAGTCAACATCTATTTGGGAATTATAAGTGGGGTTTTAAAACTTCTGGTTTGAACACAAATTGTGTTATTAATCTGGGGTTTGGCAAAGAGAAACACACCTGAAATCAATTTGTTGTGCATGTATTTAAAAATGTAATGACAAATACTCAAAGACCAGCATCTCAATCTGTGCATAAATACATATTTATCAATTTCTTTAGAAAAAAATTGCAGGTGTCACTAAGAGAAATTTATATTTTGGTACTGATCTTAATAATTTTATAGTTGTAACATGTCTAAGTCAATTGGACTATAGATTGTTCTTCAAAATAGTTATTGAGCATCTACTATTTTAACAATATTTTAGGATGAGCAGAACATATGATCCATTACAAGATGTCATCCACATCCTCAAGGAACTTGTAAAACCAGGGGAAAATAATTGATTGCATTAAAAGGTTTTAATATTAAGTAGTACAAGTGATTAATAGAGAAAATAAGAGTCATCAAAGGAATAAAGACAATTTTTGCCATCTGATTCATTGTCCACGTGTAATGATAGTAATTTGATCCTGTACATATAAATATCAAGAATACCCGACTGCATGAGTATGATTGCTTTGCACATTGCACGAAAGGCATTTGTATCCTTTCCTCTCTCCTGAAACCATTGATTTTTATCCCCACCTCTAAGCTTCTAACCCAGCTCCACATTTTGTTAAGTAAATGGAAACAATCATAATTGAAATCACCCTGCTCCCCTGCTCATAACCATATATTAACTTCCCATTGTCTTAATACAGAATCCAAACTTTCACTTGGCCTACAAGGCTGCAGATGATCTATTACTGGCCTGCTTCTTCGTCCTCTTCATATACCTCTCCTTGCTTTACACTCTGCACTACAGCCTCCTTTATCCACTCTGTTCCTGGCATAGATCTGCCTCCATGCTGTCTTATGCCTTTGTGCCTACAGTCACCTCACCCCAAGCATCTCCAGCCTAGACTTTCTCAAAGTTGGCTTTTCTTCATCATTCAGTTCTCAGTTTAGATGTCAATCTTAAGAAAGACCCTCCCTCACCATCTTATCTAAAGATGCTCCAATGCACCACTTCTCCTGATGAAGCATTTTCTACTACATAAACTTATCTTGTGTGCTCCTTAGTCCTACAGCTTTCTAAAACTCTCATTTTTATATCTACCTTTGTTTGGACTGCCTTGTACCAACGGAAGGGAAGTTCCATTAAGAAAGAAGCCTCTCTGAGATCTTCAGTGTGTCACTCATTGCTTGGCTCATACAACTGGAAAAAAAATCTGAGAACTGAATCAATGCCTAAATAGAAAAGTAGAAAAATATTAAAAGTCAATGTTCAAAAGAGAGATATGAAAAGTCTTTAAGTTAATCCTTACCTGGAAGCTTGAACAGTATTATAGGCTCCTAATCCTGATGTTCAAGTATAGAGAAAATGCTCCACATTTGCTGCCAGTCATGTCTATGGTTACCCTATAGCATTAGAAAAATCAAATTTTTCTGTGGCTTGAGTTGACAGGTAACCTGCAGGATTAAAGAATATCTATAAAATGATACTGACTCCAATTTACATTTCTACCCATTAGTTTTGCATTCATGTATTTTTAGTAATATTTTCTACTGTTCAGTTGGTTGATGTTAGATCTTTCACTAATAACAAATTTGTGAGCACGATGCAGCATAATCACATATTTATAAGTATGCTAAAGAATGCAAACACCCCTGAATAACTAAAGTTCTTTTATTACAGTATCTAGCAACCAATAGTATGACATTCCTCTAAGTCCCTAAAGAATAGGAAGATTCTAATTTACCTGAACTCTGCTATGGAAAAGCTAAAAGAGAATATTTACCATTGCAATATATACTAGGACTTTGTGCTTTTCTTAATAGAAGTGAAAAATACATTCAGTGAAATATGTATTCCTTTTAATGATTCTTAATTTAATTTTGAATATTTCTTTAATGTGAACTTTGGGAAAGTACAAATAAAATCTAAAGAATTCAATGAGAAGTAGTTGAAATTACTAAAATAATTCTCTACACATTTTTTGCACACATTTAATTTAACATGAATCTCAGCAATAGCTTTGAAAAGTGAGTACCTCTTAAGAGACTTTTAGTTACTTTTAGTACCACTCTCTGGGTTCTTATAGCCACTTAAATTAAGGTGAGTTGGGGAAAAACTCCTACCATTCTTGAAAAGAAGCTTTTTAACTAAAAATCTTTTTTTCTTTTCTTAATTTTATTCTTCCAGCCACTTTCTTTAATGTACTTACTGATATAATGCAAGATAATGTTGCTCATAAGTTCTGAACATGTAGTTATGGACTGATAATTTTGTAGGTTAGAACATTCGGTCAGAACTCTCATTAGATTACCATGTCCTCTATCCTTTCTATGATTTTTTCGTATATCCATATGTCTCTCTAAACACAAAAGACAGTGGCTGCTCTCTGCTGAGAGATGAAACCGAAATCTCCATTACAATACACTGTCTCCTTTATGAATACTCTACATTTTCAGCTGTCTTCACTGTATTAACTGATGTCACCTCGTGGATTTTTAGCCTTGTCTAAACTGCTCTTGCAATGACACTAATAATGAAAAGATACATCATGAGGAGCAGTTATTAATATATAACACTAATTACATAAAACATTGTTTTGTCTAGTACTACTACGTTACATGAAAACTGCCCTATCATATTCATTTAACGTCAACATAGTCTATACATGGAGAACCATATTTTGAAAGGGAAGTTGGTTAACTCTTTTCAAAGTCTTATGAAAAGTGGCTTTGAAATTACTATATATCACCAACCAAGCCATTATATAAATTGGCTTTTGTGAATGAAGATCAATCTGAGTAGCAAAAGTTTAATAATACAAAATGAATATGAATTATTCAAAAAGGATCAGGCATTTAATGTTTTCTTTTAATGAAAATGCTGATAATAAAAGTGGAAATGTCTTTCCAATTTGAGGCTTTTTGCAATTTTGTACTTCCCACTCACATAGCTATAAAAAATGCTCTGTAATATGGAAAGAGCATGGAAATCACCTTATTGAAGCATTCTGAATCAATGCATGCCTTTATTGACTAGAAAGTTTCTTGCTAATAGCATACTCACATGCCTTGCTGTCAAGAGACAGATTAGAAAGAGAATGGGAGCAAACTTTATTAACAAATAACTAAAAATAGAACATAAAAGTTTTAAGGTGGCATGAGCGATCATACTGTAATATATGAAGTGGTCATGACCCTTAAGATCCCAGAGTTAGAGTAAGCCTAGCAAGAGTAAGCCCACTTTAGCAAGGCCACAAGAGGGGATGTTCAGAAAGGCACCAGAAGGACAATTCTGCTTCTCACTTTTCTGTCGCATTCTTTCTCACATTTTGCTCTCCTGATTTCTCCACCCTCCAGTTCTTTTAAGGATGCACATAAGATTTTATAGTCCATGATCATTTTCTTGGTTTGGCAATTTGATTTCCATTTGTTATCCTAGCAGATCTCAGGACACTGAAAGATATGATGTCCAGCACCTACGTGATAACTTTGTGAATTCTAATCCTCGACAAGAAGCAAAGTAATGTTTCCCCATCCTTTTACTTCCTGCTCGTAGGTTCTCCCACTCCCAAGCTCATTCAGTTTCTCATCTTGGTTCTGGTCCTGTCCTTGCTGGCGTGATAGAGACAAACAAGTACCTGTAACTCATAAAGTGGTAGAGCCCTCTGTAGGTGGGTTGTGCTTAAGACGAGAGTCTCCAAGGTGTTGACAGAGTATGTAGGTGGTGTTTGATGAAAGCCTGAGGATTTTTCAGAGGTCCAATCACATATATTGCTAACAAGGAGGAAATGTGTCATAACCATCTCCAAATGTCATATGAATCAAATTGGCAAAAATTCCACAAGAGGAGGAGGGAAAGGTAACAAAGAGATTTCCATTTTGATAAAAATGCTACTTATAGTGTGTTTTAGATTAAATGTTATATTTTTTAGTCTTCTGCAAAAGAACAACATTTATCTTTAGTTGTATCTGAGTGAAGAGAAGAATCAAACAAACATTGTTTGAGAATCTGTGAGCCTCGACTTTGTGTCTCTAGTTCTTAGTACTGACTTGACATACACAGGTTAACTACTAAATTAATAAATTTCATATTAAATAAATAAATAAAAATAAGCTAGCATTTTAAAATTTTAAATTTTAAGAAATGAGATCTTTGAAGAAAATGCTTTTCAAATTTAAACATATGATGAAATTGTACAGTGATATTTGTTTAAGCAAATAAAGCAAGGAGAAAACAATAAGTATAACTGATATAAGTAATAATTTTAACTTATGTAGAAGAACAAATAAAGGCTAGCATTATTTTAAAATCAAGGAGGCAAAATATAGAACCAGCTATGAAAATGAATGTCATCTAATGTGTTCTCTTTACTCCTGTGATCAGATTAACAGCTTCTGTTTATTCTGTATACTCTGAAAGAATGATGTGAGAAGGCAAATTCAGTAAGGGTGAAGAATCTGTGACTCTCTAAAACTAAATCAGTCAGATGGATTTCGGTTAGCCTAACAATGTGAAACATATTACAAAATGTTAAGTCCTTCAAAAGAAATAAAAATTATACTGCAAACCCACCTCAAACTCTGAAAAAAAATCTAAATTCCAAGAATACTTCAAAGAAATCAAAGAAAACTATAACTTTATCAATCAGATAAATTCTGTTAGGACTGCTTCATTTGCTATTTATTGTATTAGCTCATTTGCTATGCATTGCTCTATGTACTTTTATCATCATAATTTAGCATTAATTACCACAGTATTAAAATAAAATGCATTGCAATTCTATATTCAGGGCATAAATATCTCCAAGTGATACCCATGCTTGGCAACTTATTTTTGCTTTGAAGCAAAAGTCAATTTATACTGTAAAGGCCTTCCCTTTACATAAAATAAATTGAGGGTGTTTTATTGCAGTGATTTAATTAATAAAAATATTAGTCTCTTCACATCTTATAAAAATTCTAGAAGTTTGTCACTATTATTTAATGAGAACCAAAATTTCATCAATAATTGAATTTTGATCTCATATCTGAGAAAGAAAATAATTTGTTTTGGAGGAAGAGCATTATTCCACACCACCCCCAGTAGAGTTAATTTTATTCTCCACCTAACCAAGTATAAACTATTTTCCACATGATTTTTTATATAACTTAGGTATTTCTTAAAATTAAGTCTTATTATAATTAATTTTCATGTTATGATCAGCTACCAAAAGTTATTTTGGATCCTAATTCTTCCATTCAATATATTCGTTATTACTTCTAATTTATTCTGGGTGTTTTTTTGTTTTTTGTTTTGATACCGGGGATTGAACACAGAAGCACTCAACCACTGAGCCATATCCCCATCCTTTTTTATTTTTGAATTTTGGACAAGGTCTCCCTAAATTGCTTGGGGCATCACAAAGTTGCTGAGGCTGGCTTTGAACTCACAATCCTCCTGCCTCAGCCTCCTGAGCCACTGGGATTAGAGACATGCACCACTACACTCTGCTCATTCTGTATTTTGACATTTATTATCTTTGCAAACACAATTAGTCAAAGTGATGTTTCTTTTTTTTTCAGTAAATGGCAAACCCAACTCTAATCTTAATCCAAAAGTGCAGCCCAACTATCAGATGTCAGGGTTTGTGTTACTCACTGAAGCTTCATTTTGTGAGTGATCCCGGGACTGCTCAATAACCAATGGACCAAGGAAACCAAAGACACTAGTGCTGCTGATGACTATTATTTGCTCAAAAGCCCAGATTCAAGATAATTGATGAGCAAACTCTACAACTTTGTAAAAGTTGTAGTTTTATCCACTAAAACCACTATATTATGCAAAGATTAATCACCTCATTTGTCTGCCAACAATGGTCAAACTGAGGAGTATGAAAGAATTATCAAGTTTCACTTCCCCAAATTCTAGTACCCATAGATCTCCAGGTAAGACCCGAGAGTGCATTTTTACCAAAAATTGTTTAGTACCAATGTAGATGGCACTCAGCCCATAGGGAAATATCCTGACACTCTAGAAGATAAAATATTTTAAACACAATAACCAAATCTTAGTAGGAGGTGAATATGAATATTGTTTTCTTTATTTTCATGTGATTTTTGAGCTAGTTTTATCAAGTATCAGAACAGGCGAATAAAAAGAACTGCAGAAATACATGTAGCCCCAAGTGAGAACCAGATCTAAGAACTTAAAGGAAAATATGGAGTTTTGAGTTCTCACAAAGACCAGTCCCGGTCTATCTGAAACTAGTTTACAGCTCAGGGATACAGAAAAATTATCAATAAGTAACTCTCATATGTGACTCAAAATTTTCAAGCAATTTGAGGAAATAAGATAACAGTTTTTAAGGATAAGTAATATTAATTGGAAAATATTATAGTGCTCTATAGAATGCAGGGTGAAGACTTACACAAGATATGTGTGAAAGAGCACATCAGCCCTGTCACCTCAGTTCTAAAATGTGTTTCCTGCTATGATTTACAGGTACAAGAACCCAAAAAAGAACACATCTCTTCTTCACACCACAAAATAGTCCAATTATACTCTATTACCTATATTAGTAATTGACAAGAGCAGACTTAAATGTATAGGTTGTAGTTCTATGTAGTTAATTTATTTTTGTATGATTATGCTAATGCAATACTGATTTTGTTTGAGAATTTCTAATGACCCAGAACTCAAATATTTAGTTTATAATTTAATTTTTTTAAAGATTGAAAATTTACAGCTACAATTTTATTATATTTCTGCTTTGCTTTTCAGAAAACATAAACAATATTTGGGAATAGGCTAAAAGGACCTTCTTTCAGAAGCTAAGATTTGTCCTACAATCTGAATAAATTAAATCAATAACTACAACTACAACTTAGAAATTAAAAAGCCAGTTTAATAGTGATATAAAATTTATTTAATTTCTTGGAGAAGGGAAGTTATTAGAGATTCTTCCCTTTAATAACTATATATGAGGGCACTAATTAATTAATCAAATAGTGCATTCTAAAGCATTTTCCCCAAGTAAACTACCTATCTGCATGTGGTTGAATGCCTACGTAGATATCTATATATCTAAGTACATACAAATAAATATATTCATATTGGTCATTTTTTAGAATATGTGAGCCACCACAGTTTTTTTCCTTTAAAATCTTAAATTAGCCCCACGGATTGGGGATATAATTCTGTTGGTAGAATGCATGCCTCTCATGCACAATGCCCTGGGTTCAATCCTTAGCACCACATACATATCAAAAAAAGCCCCAAACACCAACTCAAAGATAAAGAAAACAGTAAGTTCAAAAATAAAAATAAATCCCCCCCACTTTTTTGTAACCAGGGATTGAACCCAGGGGCATTTAACCACTGAGCTAAATCCTCATCCCTTTTTATTTTATTTTTTAAATTTTGAGACAGAGTCTCACTGAATTGCTAAGTGCCTTGCTAAGTTGCTGAGACTGGCTTTGAACTCATGATCCTCTGGCCTTAGCCTCCTGAGTTGCTGGGAGTGCACCACCACACCCAGGTCAAAAATATTTTTAATATACTAAATTATAATTATCCTAAGAACTTTTATGTGGAAAGTACTATTCTACATTTATCAGCCTATATATTTTCTCCTCTTATGGATCAATTACTTTACTACAAACATGATAGGGATTATTTATTGAAAAGGGGATATTATCAATTATACTTATAAGAAGGAAATTAAATTAATATAAATGAAAATACTCAAAGTAAAAATTTCAGGAATATTTAATAATATATTAATTGGGACCTTATCTTTTGGCTAACAGTAATTGGCAATACAAAGGGTTATCCAAGTAAATAGACTCTCAGCAGGAATGGAAGAATTTCATTAAGAAACTTATTTTAACAAAAGAGAAAAGTACAGTTTTCCACCTAGAAGATGTTAGTAAGAAGATGCTAGTAAGGGTCATGGAGTAAAGATAGTTGAGGAAATCCAATCATAAAACAATGATAATATTTAAGTTTTGAATATCAAGTATAGAAATTCAGTCTAAGAGTTAAGCCTGTCTGCCAGGAGGAAAATTAGGGTCTAGAGTAAAGCAAGATATAAAGGCAGTTGAATAATTGAGGAACATATTTAGAGAAAAGAAGGATTATATGACATTTTGAACACTGAGCAGAAAAGTCAATAATCATTTCTAGCTTTCAGAGGTGGATGTGAAGCCTGGAAACAATTCTACCTGCTTATGGGTCTCAGAACCAAGACCCCTTCTTCTCAGGGACCTTGCTAACTGGCCTACCCAGAATCTCTGACCAGACAGAATACTCAAAGAAATTGCCTTTGCAAATGCATAGACATTAGTACAAGGATAAGAGAATCATAAAGAATTGGGAAAAATTACCACCAAAGGAAAAAACAAAGCCTCCAACCTTAAAGAAATGGAGATTTACAAATTGCCTTACAAAGAAATTTAAAATTGTAATTTTAAAGAAGTTCAGTGATTTATAGGATAGTACAGATAGACAACTAAATAAAATTGGGAATTCAATATGTGAACAAAATAAGTTCAATAGAAAGAAACCATAAAAGAATAGAAACACTGGAGCTAAAAAATACAATGACTGAACTGAAAAATTAAACAGAGAATTTCAACAGCAGATTCAATCAAGAGTGGAAATAATCACTGAACTCTAAGACAAGTTATTTGAAATACCACAGGAGGAAAAAGAAAAAAAGAACAAAATAGAATGAAGAAGCCTTTCGGAATTAAAGGACACCAAGTGAACCAAAATATGCAATATGAGAGTTCTCAAGAAGAAAAGCAGAAAATGTGTATTTAATGAATTAATGGCTGAACACCCCAAAATTGTGAGGGGAAAATAGACATCCATATTCATGAAGCCAAAAATTCTCCATATAGTTATAACATTAAGAAGTCTACACTGGGATACATTTTAATTAGACATAATTTTTAATGCAGCAAGAGAAAAGCAATTCATCATGTCCAAGGGAATCTATATAATACTATCAGTGTATTGCTCAGCAGAAAGATGCATCCTGTAGAATATAGGATGTTAAATTCCATGCTAATAGGAAACACCACCACCGACAACAACAAAACTTCCAACCAAGAGCCCTGTGCCTAGAAAAATTGTTTTTTATAAAAATGAAAGCATAGAGGGGGAAGATAGTGGAGTAGAGAAAGGAAGCATGACTCAGTAGTCCTTCAGCACCAGACTTATAAAACAGAAAGCCTTCTCCACAGTGAGGTGAGTAACAAAAGAATCTCACTGAAACATAATACTGAAGTATAATTTCAACAAAAACATTATAAAGCTACAGGAAGTTGCTAACTTGAGCATAAATAATAATAACTTAGACATGCACCAGCTGCCCCTGTCATCAGAGCTGGGGGTGGGGCGTGCAAACATAGAAACATGTGACTGGTGAATAAAGAAATTAAAAAGTAAAGAAAAATCATCCTAGAGAAACCTGGGGTTTACAGTGTAAGGCTAAATTTAATGGACAGATTGTTGACAGGATAAGCATCTCAGTGAAAACAAATCCAAAGAGGTTCACTGGAGTGAAAGCATTCTTGTGGAGGTGGCGAACCCTCCACAGGCACAGTGTAGAACATGCCAGGCAGGTGAAGAAAAGGTTCCCAGGTGCTGCTGAAAGCTGTCCCGGCGTCTTGCACAATCTGTAAACAGTGATGGGGTCAGGTGAGGGGACTTTTAAAGAAACTTAACAGCTGATGAAAAAAATCCCAAGAAGGTGTCTGACCAGAGGAACTGAAACAGTCACAGAGAACATTTTACCACTCAGATTCTGGATCCCGACAGAAGAAAAAATCCCATAGTAGTTGGCACTCACTAAGAGCTATTTCTAAAATCTCACTGCAGCCATGCAAGCGCATCTGCACTCCAGGGTGAAAGCCTGGATTAAACAGTTCATTGGCACTCCCCAGACTATCTCACCCAATCCTGGAAGATTGAAAACTGAGAGCTAGGACAACTGGCTGGCAGCTAGATAAAGAACACAAAGACAGTGGCCCAAAGTACAGAGCCAAAAATAAATATAAAGACTTTTCGGTCCATCCCTACCAGCAGATTTGATGACTGCAGTGGAAACAAGCTCCTTTTGTTCTTGTTAAGATATTTTTCTTTTTTTCTTCCTATTTCTTTTTTCTCCAAATTCTCATTTTTTACTCTTTTTAAATTTTAACATTTAAATTTTTTTCAAGCATGATTTTATTGTATTCTTCTTCACTTTTTTTTCATTATATGTGACTCTGTGTATATGTGAATGTGTGTGTGGTTGTGTAGTTCTGACTGCACAGATAGGTTACTCAATAGCTCTCTTCTGCATGCATTAATTATTTAGCCTAGAGACTTGACTACATTTACGTGCAATACAATTATACAAGGGTTCAAGTTGTTTTGATTTTACATCTGCTGGTTCTTTTATACCTAGGTCCTCTTATCTCTCATTCTTTATCCTCTTCCCCCAGTAACAGCCAAAATCTCTTATTCCCTCCTCCTTTCTTTCTTTTTTTCATTACTTTCAGTTAACTTACTGTTCCTTTTTCTTTACAACTGACATCTGCTCCCCATCTCTTGCCTTTCCTCTGTTGACTTTTTCAGATACTTAAAACTTTCACTTGACTTCTTACCCTCTTTCCTCTTAAGAAACTGTAATCCCACTAAATAGAAATTATATAGATTATGTAATTCTTGCCCCATTCAGTTGTTGATATTATTAATACAATGAACAACATAGTAGATATCTGCTGTCAAACACCTGACCTACTTCACTGTTATTTATTGTTGGCTCTCTTGTTTCACATTGAACTCCACCATTCCTATATAGGTGGCAATTAGTGTTAAAGATGTCAAATAGACACCAGACATTTATATTTAGGCTGTACATCTGTTGTTGACATTAGTACCACTCCTGGCTACCCCCTCCCTCTAAGAGGGGTGGAAAGGGATTGGGATGTTTTAAGACTAGAGATCCTGAGAAATACTGAGAAATACTCAGTATTATAGCTGAGAAATAGCTGAGAAATACTCAGATTTCAACCAAGCAACAGTGAATTTTACCCCATGCACAATCTGATCCCACCTGAGCCCTCACATTCTCCAACTGAAAGAATTGAGACAAAAGCTCCAAGCCAAAAACAAGAACCCAAGGAAGAACAATCAGAGAGGGACCTTAGATACCACTCCTTGACACCTACTCATATGTCTAAAACACAGGGAAATCCCAGAACAAATAAGATAATTACACATAAAAGGATACACATAGAAAAGAGGAAAGGGAGCCCATCTCAATTGATGTGCAAGTCTAAAACTTCTGAAATCATAAGGAAACAGGCAAACAAATTTTCCCACAAAATTCATAATCCCCCAACAAAGGATTCCAGTGATATTGATGTGGATAAATCCTGGAGACAGATTATGAAAAACTAATTACTAAAATGTTCAATTAACTAAAAGAAGATCTTAGAAAGAAATGAAGGGAGCAAATGCAAATAAATTTAAGCATTTATTTAAAAAAATAAATATTTCTATCACTTAAAAAGGGGGTGGGGGCCATGTGGCCCCAACGAGTTGAGGTCCAGATAGACGGAGAAACAAGGGATCTCTGGGGAAGACGACATGGGGTCTCTCTGGATAGTGGCGATTTGCGGGGTCACTCACCCAGACCCCCAGGGTGTAGGTGAAAATCTGCTCTGCCCCAGTGAGATGCAGAAACACCCGGACCAAGAAGCAGGGACACTGGAGTGAGAAGCAGAAAACACCGTTTATTCCAGAAAGTGTAGAAACTTAAATGCAATCTTGGACCAATCAGATCCAAAGGTCACAAACAAAGGGGTGCTCTTTGGCAAGAGCACAGTCTATTAGCATAGAATGGGGATAGATGGAAGGGAAGGGTTGAAGATATTGGAGAGTGCTCCCACATATTTCTTCATATTTCTTCATTCTTTGATAAAGAAATAGAAACAGTAAACAGAAACCAATAAAAATTTTTTAAAATGAAAGACAATCAAATTAAAAATTCACTTGAAATCATCACTAACAGATTAGATTGTGTAGAAAATTAAAGTGCAGTCCTTGTATACAGAACTTTAGGTCTTGAAGACTGGGACATATGACCTTGAGTATACAGAATCATAGAACATGATCAGAATATACAAGAACTCTGGGAAACATTAAAAGATCAAACCTAAAAATCATTGGGCTAAATGATAACATGGAGATTCAAGCTAAAGGCATCAAGAACATTTTCAGTGAGATAGTTACAGAAATCTTTTACCATATCAGAAATGAGATAGATGTCCACATACAGGAGGCTTATAGGATCCCAAATATATCCACACAAAAAAGAAGCTCTATAATATATATCATAATCAAAGTGCTTCACATGGGGAAGAAAGAAAGAATATTAGAAGCTGCAAGAGAGAAACCTTAGGTCACAGTTAGAAGCAAAGCAACCAAGACTCACTTCTGATTTCTCAACTCAGATCCTAAAATCGAGAAGGACCTGGAATGAAATATTACAAGCTCTAAGAGAAAACATCTAAAGCCAGCAAAGCTCAGCTTCAAATTCACAGAGGAAATAAAAACTTTCCATGACAAGAATAAACTAAAAGAATTCATGATCACCAAACTAGCACTACAAAGAATATTCAGATAAGACAGCCTGCACACAGAAGAATTAAAAAACAAATCCCAAAGCTCCCAATCAGGGAAAGATCAATAAACTAATAATCCACTAAATGATAATCAAGACAGTATTAAATATAGCAAAAAATCAAAATGGCACAAACAAAATAGAAAACCACAAACACATATTCATACTAATACTAGATATTTCTGATTTCAACTCTGCAATTAAAAGACATAGATTAGCAGAATGAATAATAAAAAAAAAAAACAAGATCCAACAATGTGCTATTTACAAGAGACTCACCCACAGCCTGAAGGTAAAAGGATGGGAAAAGATATGCCATATATACAGACTCTGACATAGCAGGAGTAACTATTTTCATATCTCACAAAGCATAGTTTAAGCAAAAATAAACCAGAAGAGAAAAAGAAGTCCAATACATCCTGGTAAAGGGAACAGTCCACAAGAAGATATAACAATAGTAAATATTTCTGCCCAATTACATTAAAAAATATTCCATGACATTTAATCCTAGATAGACCCCCAATACAATAATACTGGCTGATTTCAACACAATCTTAATACCAATAAACAGGTTATCAAAACATAAAATCAATAAAGATATATACAACCTAAATCATACTATAAATCAAATGAACCTAACATCTCACCCAAAACAGCTGAAGTTATCTTCTCAGCTGCACATGGAACATTTTCCAAAAAAGATCACATTCTAGGTCATGAAGTAAATATTAGCAAATTAAAAAATCAATATAATCCCAAGCATCATATCAGATCACAATGAAATGAAACTAGAAATCAATAGTAAAATAAAAAAATAGAAGCCACATAAACACAAGGATATCGAACAATGCTCTTAAATAAAGAATGGGCCTAAGAAAAATGAAAGTGTAAATCAAGAAATACTTAGAAATGAATGGGAACAGAGATACAACATACCAAAATTTCTGGAACAGTATGAAAGCTGTTCTAAAAGGAATATTTATAGCACTGAATGCCTATATTAAAAAAATAGAGAGATCCCAAATAAATAAGCTTATGCTCCATCTCAAGACCTCAGAAAAAGATAAACTAATTCCAAAATAAGTACATGACAGAAAGTAATTAAGTTCAGAGACAAAAATGAATGAAAATTGAGATTAAAAAAATACACAGGATCAATGCAATAGTTAATTCTTCAAAATGATAAATAAAATTGATAAACTCCTAGCCAAACTAACCACAAGATCAAAATCAATAAAAATAGAGATAAAAAATGAATATCAACACACTCTTCTGTAATCTAGAGGATCACCAGAAACCAACCATTTTGAAAATTTATACTCCAATAAACTGGAAAACCTAGAAGACTGAAAAATTTGTAGACACTTGACCTGCCCAAATTGAAGCAGGAAGATATAGAAAATCTAAACAGACAAATATCAAGTAATGGAATTAAAACGGTAATTAAAATACTTCAGAAAAAAAAAATCCCAGGACCAAATGGTTCTCAGATGAGTTCTACCAGAACTTTATAGAACTAACACAGGTCTTTCTCAAAGTATTCCATAAAATTGAAAGGGATGTAACACTCCCAAATACATTCTATGAAGCCAATACAATCCTATTACTCAATCCAGAAAAAGACACATCAAGGAAAGGAAATCACAGATTAATATTCCTGATAAGCATCGAAGTAAAAATTCTTAATAAAATTCTTAAGAAAATATTAGCAAGCCACATTCAAAAGTACATCAAAAAGTTAATACACCAAGATCAATTGGGTTGTATTCCAGGGATATAAGTTTGGCTCAATATATGAAAATCAATAAATGTAACTCACTACATAAACAGAATTAAAGACAAAAGTCACATGATCATCTCAATAAATTCAGAGAAGACCTTTGATGAAATTCGGCACCCCTTCATGTTAAAAAATGAAGAAGAAGCTTGGGATGGAAGAAATTTACCTCAGGATTATAAAGGCCATTTATGATAAACCCAAAGCCAACATCATTCTGAATGCAGAAAAACTAAAAGCATTTCCTCTAAAATCAGGAACAAGATTTTCCACACTCACCACTCCTATTCAATATAGTCCTCAAAATATTAGCCAATGCAATCTTGCAAGAAAAAGAAATCAAAGGAATACAAATAGGGAAAGAAGTCAAACTATCTCAATTTCTGGTCTCATGATCCTATATTAAGAAGACCCAAAAAACTCCACTGGGAGACTTCTAGAACTTGTAAATGAGATCAGTAAAATGGCAAATACTAGATCAACACCTGTAAATCAACAGCTTTCCCATATTCCAGTAGCAATTCAGCTGAGGAAGAAATCAGGAAAATCATCTCATTCACAATAACCTCAAAAAGATAAATAAAACATTTAGGAATTAATATAACTAAGGAGGTAAAAGATATCTACAATGAAAATTATAGAATACTAAAGAAAGATATTGAAAAAGACCTTAGAAGATGGAAAGACATCACATGCTCTTGAATAAGCAGAATTAATATTGTCAAAATGGCCATACTACCAAAAGCAATATACAGATTCAATGCAACTCCCATCAAAATACCAATAACATTATTTACAGAATTATGAAAAAACAATTCTTAAGTTCATTTGAAAAATAAGAGACCCAGAATAGCCAAAGTCAAACTAATAAAAGCAAAGCAGGAGGTACCATAATACCTAATCCAAAATTGTACTACAGGGCTGTAGTAACAAAAATTAACATGGTATTGACATGACAGTAAACAGAAAGACCAATGGAACATAATAGAATACACAGAGACAAAACCACAACTATATGACACTTGACAAGGGTGCCAAAAATATATTCAGGAGAAAAGACAGCCTTTTAAACAAATGGTTCTAGGAAAACTGAATATTTATATGTAGAAAAATGAAACTAGATTCCTCTCTTACCTTTGCACTAAACTCAAATTGAACTGGACCAAAAACTTAGGAATTCGAACATAAACCTTGCAACTGCTAGGAGAAAACATAGGATCAAGACTCTATCATATTGGTGCTGGCACCAACTTCCTTAACAAGACCTCTAAAGCACAAGAAATAAAACCAAGAACCACAAATTCTATGCCATCAAACTACAAAGCTTCTCCACCTCAAAAGAAACAAGAGCATGAAAAGAGAATCTACAGAATGGGAAAATATATTGGCCACCTACTCTTATGATAGGAGATTAATATCCAGAATGTATAAAGAATTCAAAAAATAAGTGCAAAAAATTTAATAAATGGACAAAAGAACTAAACAGATACTTCTCAAAAATATATACACATATGGCCAACAAATATATGAAAAACTGTTCAACATCTCTAGTAACCAGGGAAAAATGCAAATCAAAACTACACTAAGATTTCTTTTCACTCTAGTCAGAAGAAAAATGATCAAGAATAAGAACAAGTTCTGTCAAGGTTGTGGGGAAAGGGTACATTCATACATTGTTGGGAGGACTGAATACTAGAACAACTCTGAAAAGCAGTGTAGAAATTTCTTATAAAACTAGGAATGAGACCACCACATGACCCAGTCTCCCATTCCTTGGTATTTTCTCCAAAGATCTAAAATTGGCATGCTAAAGCAATGCAGCCACCTTGATATTTATAGCAGCACAATTCCACAATAGCTAAATTATTGAATCAACCCAGGTGCCCATCAATAGATGAATAGATTAAAAATCTGTGGTATATATACACAATGGAGTGCTACTGAGCCATAAAGAAGAATGAAATTATGGCATTTGCCAGTAAATGGATGGAAATTGAGAATATCATGCTAAGTGATTAAGCCAAACTCAGGTTGAATGTTTTCTCTTATATGCAGAAACTAAAGTAAAATATAGGAAGGAGGAGAGAAGCATAGGCTATCATAAAGATAGAGGAAAGATCAGTAATGTAGAAAAAGTTCAAGAGGCAGAGTGGAGGGATAGGACAGGGGAGGCAATGCAGAATGGATTCTTAAAACCATGTTATGTGCATATATAAATATACCACAGAGAATTTCACTTTTATGTATAAAAGAACCAATCATACATAAATAATAGATGAGCAAAAGAAGGGCTAGTAGAGTAGAGGAAGGAGAATGTGGGAAAGAGAGGAAGACAAGAGACAGCAGCAGGGAAAGGGAGAATCATCTACTGTAAACAAACCCCATCCTCATATGAGTTTGTTGGGATGAACCAAATTACTATGCATAACTATAAAGCTACAATAAAACAATGAAGGATTGATATACTTTCCTGGACAAATAGAGACTCAGGATATTCATCACTGCTAGACTCCTTAGATAAGTACTAAAGGGAGTTACTTAAATTATATGAAAAGGACACTAAACACCAACATGAAAGCATATGAAAGTAGAGTATTAATGGTAGTGATAAATATGTCAAAAAGTGCAAAATAATGTGATACTATAATGATGGCATGAAAGTCATTTTTCCCTAAAATAAAAGCTTAGAGACAAAAATATAAGCATAACTATAATCAAAAATAAATTTGTTAATGGATACATAATATAAAAATAAATTCTGACCTATCAATAACATAAAATTAGAGTGGGAGGAGTAAAAATATGCTTTTTATATACAACTGAAGTAAACTTAAATAGTTTATCTAAGTCTCATAATAATCACATGGAAAATATTTATAGTGGATTGAAAAGATATACAAGAAAAACTGAAAAAAAAAAAAACTCCTGATTTTCTACTGTGTTATGATGCAATATAGACTCTGACATTTACAGCCACCTGATCTTGGATTTCCCAGTCTCCAGAACTGTGAGCCCAAATAGAATTCTTTTCTCTATAGATTTCCCAGTCTCAGACATGCTGTTATAGCAATAGGAAACAGATCAAGAAAGAATTGAATAGAGGTTTTGTTCAGAAAGACATACAAATGGCCAATAGCAAATCAAAACTACAATGATATCAACCATGATGATATCACTTTACACTTGTTAGGATGGATATTGTTAAAAATTTTTAAAGATAGCAAGTGTTGGCAAGGATATGTAGAATACAAACTGTGCACACTATCTGTGGGAATGTAAATTGGTACAGCTTTATGGAAAACAGTATGGAAACTACTCAAAAAACCAAAAATAGAACTACCCTATTATTCAGCATTTAACTTCTGGGTATATATCCAGAGCAATTGCAAAATATAAATGAGATGGCTTCACTCCCATGTTCATTGTAGCATTATTCACAACAGCCAAGACATGGACGCAAACTAAATGCCCAAGAATGGATAAATGAATAAACAAATTATGCTATATAGATAAGATAGTATACTGTTTAAACTTAAAAGGACAGAAATCTTCCCACTTGCAACAATCTCGACGAACCTGAAAGGACATTATGCTAAGTGAAATAAGACAGACACAGAGGCAAAAAGAACAAAAAATGGGCTGAGGAACTGAACAGACATTTCACAGAAGAAAAAAATACAATCGATCAACAAATATATATGAAAAATGTTCAACATCTCTAGTAATTAGAGAAATGCAAATCAAAACTTCACTGAGATCCCACCTCACTCCAGTCATGATGGCAATTATCAAGAATATAAGCAACAATAAATGTTGGGCTGGATGTAGGGAAAAATGTACACTCATACATTGATGGTGGGTCTGCAAATTGGTGCAACCAATATGGAAAGCAGTATGGAGATTTCTCAGAAAACTTGGAATGGAACCACCATTTGAACTAGTTATCCTACTCCTTACTTTATACCCAATGGGCTTAAAATCAGCATACAACGGTGAGACATCCACATCAATGTTTACAGCAGCTCAATTCACAATAGCAAAGCTATGGAACCAACTAGGTGCCCTTCAACAGCTGAATGAATAAAGAAAATGTGGTATATATACACAATGGAATATTACTCAGATTTAAAAATGAATGAAATTATGGACGGAACTGGAGAATACCACAGTAAGCTAGATAAGCCAATACCTAAGAACAAAACCAAAGGCTGCATGTTTTCTCTGATATGTGGATGCTAATTCACAATAGCGGGAGAGGGTTAGGGAAGGTATTTTGGATTAGACAGAGAAAAGTGAAGGGAGGGAAGGGGATAAAGGGGTTAAGAATGATAGTAAAATGAATAAGACATTATTACCCTATGTGCATATATGATTTCATGACTGGTGTAACTCTATATCATGTGCAACCAGAAGAATGAGAAGTTATGTATGATGTGTCAAAATGCATTCTACATCATGTATAACTAATTAGAACAAATAAAAAATGTTTTGAAAAAGAATATATGATTCCACTTAAATGAAGAACCTAAAATAGTTGAACTCAAAGAAACAAAATATAACAGTGGCTTCCAGGGATTAGGAGAAAGAAATAGGAAGGTATTAGATAAATGAATTCTGGATATCTACTGTACAGTGTAGTGCTTGTAGTTAACAACACTGCATTATATACTCAAGCATTGCTAAGAGGGTAGATCTAAAGTATCCTTATCACAAATAATAAGAGGGAAAAACGTGAATGGCCCATAATTTAAAAAGAATGCTCCCATGAACATGGGTAAAATCAGATGTAATGGTAGAAAGGAAGTAGTAGCACTTGATGTCCAACCCACCTTACTTTTAATGTGCTTTATTTCCAGGCTTCCCTGCAGCTAGAGTCTGGACGTGATCTATGTTCTATCAAAGTCACTTAGGTGAAATTTGGAAGCAGAAACAAAATGAGTCTTTGCTTCCACTGCTTCTGCTGTTTCTGAGGACAGTTATGGCCGTAGAGACATGAACTGTCCTGTGGCAGCATTGACAGAGGTCCCAGTGTTGAGTCACCAACCTTATAGTGGAAAGGCACAGGGCATTTATTTTGGTGGATTTTCTCCCATAATGAAAATATATAATCTGGAATGAGAGGGTGAATTCTCTTGAAAAAATTTCCTTTTTCTTCCCATAACATTGACCTCTCCTGGTTTAAAATCTATCATATCCAGGAAGCAAGACCTCACAGATGACACACAATACCTAGAGCTGAAAGGTGAAATGGTCATATGTCATTTGAGATTCTTGTGATCTTAAAGTAATAGAAGGAAAAGAAATATGTTGTGGTATGTTTTGGGTGTGTGTTTGTGTGTGTGTGTGTGTTTTGAGGAATCTCCATACTGTCTTCCTTAATGACTACACATTTTCATTTTAAAAGTTTTTCCTCCACATGCATACCAGCATTTGTTATTTTCACTATTTTTTATAATTGCCTTTCCTGAGATAAAGTGATACCTCAGTGTGATTTGATTTGCAGTTTCCTGATAATTAGTGACATCAGGAGGCAATCTCTCCATATACTTATTGGCCATTTTTATGTCTTGTTTGAAGAAATATCTATTCAGATAATCAATCCATTTTTTAAAATACTTTTTAGTTGTAGATGGACGCAATATCTTTATTTTATTTATTTATTTGTATGTGGTGCTGAGGATCAAACCCAGTGACTCACGCATGCAAGGCAAGCGCTCTACCACTGAGCTACAGCCCCAGCCCCAATCAATCCATTTTTAAATAATATTGTTTGGTTTTGTGTTATGTTTTTTGAGTTTTTATAAATTCTGAATAGTAATATATGCATTGCATATTTAATTATTATACTGCACCCATAAAGATATGTAAATATTTTGTGTTGATGAAAAATAAGTTTAAAAGCAGTTTCTCTGTAGGATGGAAAAATTGATGCTTTTTTTTTTTTATAACAATGATCGAACTCAGGGGCACTTAACAACTGAGGCACATCCCCAGCCCTTTTTTGTAGGTTATTTAGAGATATGGGTCTCACTGAGTTTCTTAGGGCCTTGCTAAGTTGCTGAGGCTGGCTTTGAACTTGCAATCCTCCTGCCTCAGCCTCCCAAGCTGCTGGGATTACAGGCATGCACCACTGCACCCAGCTGATTGATGTAATTTTAAGAAGACACAGAGTTGCTATTAAAATGTGGAATGGAGGGGACCCTTTAGGTTATAGCCTAAAATGACCAAGTCCATAGGTTCATGTACAATTCCAGTAATCTAAATCAGGAAGGGCCACCAGTAGACCATCCCCATCATGAATGAAAATTGGTTTTAATTCATCCACCACTGTCTAAAGAGTTGAGGTCAACGGTAGCATGGAAAACACAGTAGAAAGATGCTATAAACACCAACAATTGTTTTGTGATGATTTGGATGAACAAAAACTATATTTACTTTGTCCTTATATATTTATTTTTCTATGTAAATATATTTCCTATTTTCCACTTAATTTCCCCCATTTTATATTATGTATTGCTTTTGATAAGTTTATAAAATATGTAGATGAGGTCAGTGGATTTGAACAAGAAGAAATATCATGTGGAGAAGGATTCTGTGACTGATGGAAGTGTGAGGGACAAATGGTCTATGTTTTTATTTGTTTAAGAGGATTGTTCCATTGGATTAGTTGGAAATAGCTTATTGCTACTATTATTGTCTGGAAATTTTTGCATGTGAAGAGAAGCATAAATGATCAGTGAATAGGCAAAGAAAAGTATAGTGGGAGTTATGGAATATATGTACTCAACATCCCCTCCACCTTCCTTCTTATGTGCTTTCCAACACTTCTGCAGCTGAGAAGCTAAAATCTACATTTCTAAGTCTCTCCTAGCACACAGGACTCAGAATGTTCAGGTTGGAGAGTTAGATATAGTAATGTGATATTTGGAGGAGGAATAATGTGGAGGCTATAAATCTACCATTTCTGGTGATCAGCATAGTTACAGAGGTTCTGGATATTTCCAGCATTTGCACAGATTCCAGTACCCTGTAATTAATTTCTGAATATTGACAGGGATCAGCACATCCATTTTGCCTGTGCCAATATAACAGATGTAATGTGGCTCTGGAGTCAACAGTACCCAGTTTTCTAGTTTATGGACTGCATAGCTAAAAAAATATATTTCTAGAACCTATAGTTGTAGTGACAGAGACTCATATTCTTGATTACAATGAAGACAGAAATTCTCCGTATGTGTTATTTCTGAGGTATTGTACCTGCCATCCTGATTTTCCAATAAGTTTGTATAAACTTAATTCTTGTATTAAATCCTTTCCTCTTAAAATAGCCAGACTAGCTTCAGATATCTTCAACTTAAGCCTGATTCAAACAGATGGTATATTGAGAAAGAAACACAATTAACCAAATTAAACTATCCTATGTGATGAAAATCCATCCTTCCTGAGCATAATGTGAACTGGAAACAGCAATGTGTTGGGAATAGAGACAATTTCAGTAGAAAGATGTTGACTGATTAACCAGAAAATTAAATATAGTTTATAATATTCAATAAGTTTTTGCTTTTTTATTATCAATATAGCTAGATTAAATTATTTCACCAACAGAACTAGTTCATTCCTGATTTGAACCCTGGGCCATCATCTTGGTTTTTTAGAACACAGATACATTTTTATTTGAATTTCATATTAAATAGTCACAGTTGGTTACTTGCCACTTATATGCTTCTTACAAACTACGTATTTATCAACAAAATTTGACACCTGAAAAGCAATGATATATATCCATATGGATGTTTTCATAGTATAGAGCTGAAAAGATATATGTCATGCAGATGATAAAATCTAACAGTTTCAGGAGGAAACGTCCTTATCTGTAAACAGAAAGAGAACTCATAATTAGGTTGAGTTAAGATCAAGCATGCAAATGCAAAATAAATATTTATAAATTAATTTAATTTTTGTTGTAATTTCCAATTATCTTCCAAGTCAGACTGAGACATTTAATCTTCATATACTGCCAAGGTGCATAGAATCACACATATTTGGGCAATTGGGGCTAAGGGAGCCTATATTAACTTTATTTAGCTTTGCAAACCTGACCTGAAACAGAATTGGTTTTTATATTTAAATAGTACCAGATGTAAACATCTACCTGAAACTGCAATTTGGAATCTATTTTTCACAGATTCTAAAGACCCATATTACTGGTAATTTTAGCATAGAAACGATTCTAGTACCATAAATTGTGTACATAGACAGCTCACTATCATATCTGCAGGATTTTTTTTCAGTCTTTCCCATATGGTATTTAATATGCTGTTACATGAAGGCTCTACTTAGTTGGAGAAATAGTGATTGACTTAATCACCCTGTATTATATATGGCTGGTTTTCTTCTCCTGTCTTTGGGAAGTACAGCCACATACCTGTGTTTGGTAGATAGAAGCTTCTTTGATATTTAATTATTAAACTATAGGTATAAATGTCCTATTTGGACCAGGCAAAACATTTATGGAAAATGAAAGTTGTCATGTACTATTTACCAAGTTAATTTCTTGTTTTGTTAGGTATGACTAGAATGACAACATAATAAAATGCTATAATTTCAAGGAAATGTAAAAATTGATTACTAGAATATTTCTTGGGAATAGAATAAAATACTTTTTGCCTAAGTGGATGTCATATTTTTCCCCAAAATGCCAGCTCAGAAGCATGGAATAATTTGATGTTGAATAAATGAATATTGTATCATTTAAAAAAAATGTACATGATGGATCCAGGGACTACTCTTTTGTCCAAAGATTTGTTTCCTTTCAGAAGTATCTGGCATCTTACAGAATAGAAGTAAATCTTATGATAAAATCACTTCTAAATGTCTTAGAGCAAACAGTACTTCATGTTTGCTCATCCCTCTGTGTCCACAGACAGCAGGAAACTCTCTTGTTGACTAAGACAGTGTTTGATAATAACCTTTCTCTCCTTGTTATATTACTTGGAGTGCTCATCATCTGAGACACATAATGTGTTGGGAATCTCCTACTGTCCACTTCAATTGCCAGGAATCTTAACTTTTATATTCTCTCTGCATGCCGTTTTTTAAAACCCAACTTCCCAGCTGAGTAGATTGAGGCACATACTATTTTATGAGTTTCCCATGAATTTCACATATGGAATTGGCAAGAAAATGTGTGCTAACTTGTACACTCTAACCCTACCCCTACATATAGACACATAGGATGCAAAACAAGACCTTTTTACATGTGATATTTTCTCCTTTAGCCATAGTGCCTCCAAACAATTCAGAAAGTTAATTAACATATTAGAAAGGAGAAACAAAATTGAAACTCAGTGAAATTTAATTTAATGAAAATTTGAATCTTATAACTCCTAGAAGAGTAATAGCTTTCAACAAAAGATTTCAAACAAGATTTAGAGGAAAATAAGTGAAGAAATATCTTGATAGCATGGATATTTAAATTTTGGCACCTAATATGGTATAATTACCTGAGTATTTATATGAGAGCTCAGTTTCTGTTTTGCTGATCTAAAAAATAAAGCTAATAAAAGAGACATGTTTAAGCTGTTTTACAATAGAGAAAAGAACACAAATTTGAACTAGATTCTGAAGCTGAGATATAGCTAAAACTGATATCTCTAATTTATCAATATGCAACTACCTGTATATACTATGTTTGGAGATAAAAAGACTAAATTTGTTCATAAGTCCTTACTAAAGCACACATAGACAAACAAACATGCATAAAAGCACATTACATACACAAACATATGCACGTATTAATACAGACAGACATATATGCATACTATCACTCTCACTTAAACACACAAGCACTCACCTATATAGGCACACTCACAAACACATGTGCACAGTATCCACATAGACTAACTCTTTCTCAGAGAACATATGGCAGGTTACTGTCCAAGGAGTAGATCTGTGTCTTTGTATAAAAAGATTATGCAAACCTCCACCCTCTATAGATATTCCATAGCTCTAGATTATGGATTAGCAAACTACAGCCCATGGGCCACATCCATTCTGCTACCTGTTTCTAGAAACAGAGTCTGTATAAGAACTGTGCTTACCTTTCTAAATGACTTGAAAAATGCAACACAGGAAGAGCAATGTCATGAAATGTGCAAATTATGTGAGATTTATATTTCAGTATCAATAAAGCTGGTTGAAACACAATCATGTTTGTTTATTTACACAGTAGCAAAGATTGGTTTGAACGACAACAGCAGAATTGAATTGCTTCAGAGACCACATGTGGCTCTCTCTTTGCCTCACAGTAATGCTCAGGACACTTCAAATCACAGTGTTGCAGTTACAGATCAACAGCATTTCAAGTGTCAAACATATCTCCATGTCGTGATCTTTACTAATCTTTACTAAAAAGATATTACTAATAGTAATATCTTTATTACTATTATTTTTTTTAAAAAAAAAGAGAGGAAAAGCAGGTTTTGAATGTGTTTTTAAGCTGCAATGCAGTGTGGTTTAATTAGATCAAATAAAATTTATTCAATTTGTTTATTATCTAATGTCACTTAGCTATGCTAAAAGCACCCAATATATGCTGACATTACCAGATTAAGTACTCAACACAATAGTACCAACTCACAGTGATGGTTAGAAAAATTATTAAATATGAAGTGGTATATCTCACCAATAAAATTTTTTAAAACACATTTTTCAAAATCACTGTAATAACTACATACCCAGGTTAGTAAATGGCATTATTAAATGTAAATAAGTAAATATTGATAAAATACACTGAAAATAAAGAATATTGCATCTTGTCATTTATATTATCATCTTGAAGTAGAATTGAACTGATGAGATGAAATAATGCTTTTCTTCATTCTGGTAGCAAAATTGACTCCCTAGCAGGAAGACACCTCATTCCCTTAAGGTGAATAATTACACACCTAGACCCACATGTGTCTCATTAATGAGCAGGTCTTGGCAATGAAGAGGTTTTGCAGCATTCTTAGCTTAACACAACTGTACTTGGAGTTAAAAAAAATTCCATATTGAATAAACCTGATAATCTAGTCCTAAGCAAAGAAAAGTGCTAGATTGTGTATATGCAAGAATATTGAAATCTTGGAAAATCGAAGTCTTTGAAAAAGTAAGCATACATGTAACAAAAATTGTTTATTCATCTGTCCACCCACACATTTAAAATTTTTCAAGTTGTCCTTATTTGTTGGAGAGATGTGTCAACCTTCATTTTCAATTTATTTCCTATTTTATAATTGTTCATTCATTCATTTGACAAATATTTATTGTTTCTTCTAGATTCTAGGCAAGCTGCTAAGAACTATAATTATATCCTTAATATCTAAGAAGGGAAACAGGTATCAAATACCTAATTATGGAAACACATAGATGATATTTCATTTCTTACATTGAAAGCTTTTACAGTTCAAAACTATTTTACCTGTCTTGGGTCATTTGTGATCTATAACAGCTTTCTAGACATGGAAGAACTGTTCTCTCCATTTACACTTGAGAAAACTGATGCTCAGCTCCCAAGACTTCTGAAAGGTTCTATAGTAAATTTGTCTTCTGAGTTAAGATTTAGACGATTCTGGTATTGACTTTGAAGAGTCTGCCTTCTCTTCAATGTCAACATTTTATGAATAACTTTGTCAAATTTCCCTCACTGAAGAAGTACATTTTCTGTGATTCAGCACATCCACAGCATCCTTGGGTTCCTCCTCATTTACCTTCTCTTTAAACCAAACATGGCAGCAAATACGCCTGCTTTTATTAGCTCTTACCTTCTCTCTATCCATCCCAAGAATTGCCCCTGCATAATTCTACTTATTAGCTTTACTACCCTTTGGCAACACTCTCTTTGTCCTCAATTCAGCCTGAAAGACTGGAATAAAGCACATTTTTCCTGACACACATCACTATGTTATAATGGAGAAACCTTCGGCTAGGAAGAAAATACTTGATCTTCAAAATGTATGAGGTTTTGATATGACTCCAAAATAATAATTATAAACTGCTGTGGAGCTGTCACATGAATTTTTGATAATGACATTTTGTGGGAAAAACTCCTAATAAAACAACAATGTCTAACACTCATTAAGTGTGCACTCTATGCCAAGCATCGCGTTAATCACTTTATGTGATTAACTCGTAATCCTCAATAAACCCCTGTTAAACAGATACTCTGACTTTCAAGTTACAGGGGTGGCAGCAAAGTACCATGTTTAATAGCATGGACTGCCTGGCTGACTATCAGCCATTTCTTTCTAGCTTTCATCTATGAAAATCCTGATTTAATCCTTTGGACTTTTGCCAGATATTTATCTAAAAGAGGAGAGTTCTCCATGTTCTATTTATTTTTATATGTGCACATACAACATATATAAATATAAGTGTGTGCTTGTGTGCATATAAAGGTATGTATGTGTGTTTACATATGTATGATTATAAATGTATGTATATATGTTTTATAGGAGTGTATGTGTGTCCTAGTGTGTTTGTGCTGCTGTAACAATATGTGAGCCTAGGTAATGTGTAATGAACAGAAATTTATTGGCTCACAGTTCTGGAAACTAGAGAGAGTCCTAGAGAGAGGAGCCAGCATGTGGCGAGAGCCTGCTGCTGTGTCATCATCCATGGCAGAAGGAAGAAAGAGAAAGAGGGGGCCAAACTTAACCTTTAACAACTGCATCAGCTCCCACCCATGAGGGTAAAACTCTCATGGCCTAACACCTCTGGAAGTTCCCACCTCTTAATGCCATTACCATGGCAATTAAATTTCAATGTGAGTTTGGAATGGGACCAACATTCAAACCATTGTAATGTGTGATGGAGAGAGCATGCAGGAAGAAAGCTCTCCTTTCTTCCACACAGTGTATGTGCATATGGTTAGCTTTGCCTGGTTATTAGAAGATGCCTATGATTTGGCTATGTGTTTGCTTCATGATCTAGTTTAAAACACACCATACAAATGTACCACATATTTGAAATGTGTCAGGGTAAAACGGAGCTATCAACCTCCAGAACTTCTTCCCAGTAACTGTGAGTTTCCACATATACCAATATTTATAGAGGTTTGGGTTGTTTTATCATTTTATGATGTTGGATAATTTGGGATTATTTTATTGTATTTATATATGCAATGATTTTATTTTCATATGTATATGTATATATAAGCATATACATACATATGCACACACATTTCTTACTTTCCTCTATCTGTATTTTAATTATTTTCCTTATTGAATAACTGTGCTCAGAATTCTCTGGTATGTTATTAAATAAGAGTGGGTACAGAATATATCATTCTTGCCTTGTTTCTGCTTTTAAAGAGAGAATAACCATAATGTTCCTCCATTAAGTAAAATGTTAGCTCCAGGTTTTAAATATGTACCCTTTGTCATGCTAAGAAGGAAATACTCCAAACACAATTTTAAATGTTTTAATCAAGAATAGGTGTAAAATCTTACAATTCTTACCATCATCTATTGAGATAATTACATGACTTTTCTATTATCTTCCCTGTTGATATGATGAATTATATTAATAATCTCTTCTATGCTATATGATTATTTTCTGTCTGGGATAAATGTTATTTAGCCAAAATGAAAATAAGTATTTTAATTTTTTTATCCTATGAGGTGAGCTAAAATGTAACTTATAATGTATATGTCTCTGTTTACATTTGAAGTTACTAGTAACTTTCTTTGGATTAATCTTCTTGTTCTGTGTCCTTTGATGCACTAAAGATTTTAATTTTGATGTAGTCTATCTGTTTCGTATTGTGTTGCCTGTGCATTGATATCATAGCCAAGAAATAATTGTGAAATCCAACACCATGAACTTTTCCCTGTTATTTCTCCTGTGTTTTATAATTTGCCTCATATATTTGATCCATTTTCAGTTAATTTTTGAATGGGGTATACAGCATCTGACTTTATTCTTTTGCTATTTTGTTGAAAAGACTGTCATTTATCCATTGAGTGGTCTTGACACCTTTGTCAAAAGCCTTTGACTATGTATGTGAGGCTTTATTTCTGGATTCTCTAAGGTATTCCATTGGTCTACATATTGTTGTTGTGCAAGTACTACACTGTCTTGATTACTCTAGCTCTGTAGTAAGTTTTGAGATCATGTAGTGTGAGCTTTCTTTTTCAGGATTGGGCTACTCAGAATTCCTTGAGATTCTATTTGAATTTTAGATGAATGTTTCTATTTCTGGAAAAAAATGTTGCTGAGATGTTGGCAGATATGACATTATTATTCATTTTTTGAAGAATCAGAAAACTTAAGCTTGGAAAAGAAAAGTAAATTGCATAATCATAATCAGTTCTCAACCATCACACCAAATTTCACCTTTATTGTCACTAAACAAAGCTATTTATTTATTCTGTCATCCAGAGGGAACTGATTGGTGTTAAAGTTCATGTTTCTTCCTTCCTCCTACTGACCACCATTTTATACCTTATTTTATTATTTCTATTTCTATTTTCTCCTTAGTGTTCAAGTCTAAATTCTTGAAACATGAAAGTCAGTATTTTTGTCATTAGCTAGTCTTTTAGCAATACAGACACTCTTTAAAATGCTTTGGTTTCTTACCAAAATGATTTGGTTTATATTTCCTTCATGTGCTTTTGTTTTTCTTGTCTGCTGCCATCTAAAACATTTTTATTCATGTTTATATAAACTAGCATTCTGACTCTGGATTAAAGACTTAAACTAGCATTCAGACTTTGGACCTCAAAAATTATACTTCTGTTTCTTACTTTCCTTTTTTTCTTTTTTACTTTCATGCATTTCGTTATTGTTATATGGAACATATAGTTCAATGCACAACTTTCATTATTTGATGCATTACTATGTGGTCAAATTATCGATTCTTTTTAATGTTCATAACCATAAAACCTACCATACCAAATATTATAGTAACTTTTATTTTAAAATACCAAATATCTTAGCTGATTTTAAAATATCTTGTGCTTTTGGTCTTAATAGTATCAAATAAAAGTAAAATACTTGCTAGAGTTTGTTTACATTTCAGTGGGTCAAGTTTCTCTTTCAGGAGAATTGTCCGTTTATATTTAATGGAATAATTGATATATTTATCTCACTCTTCTCTTTCATCTGCCATGTTGTATTGTTATCCTTTTATTCTGTTTTTTCCTTATACATTTTCTGTGGTTTCTGTGAAGGAATGGCCTCTTTGTTCATTTTTTAAAAATCAATCATTTTTTCAAATATTTCTATCATTAATATACTTTACAAACAGTTCTAAATATTTTACTGTTCATTTCTTGTAACTTAAAAATTTTTTAAATCTATCCCCCAGAGAGATAAGAAATCAATTTCTTGAATTTATAATATTCACCTAAAAAACACTTTAGTTTCTCATATTCATAAATACCTAATACTTAGTTTAAATTAAAATCTATGTTTTTTGTATTAACCTTGCCTTTTATTAGTGTTCAATTCCCTTATCTCTTGCGGATGTCTTTCATTTACTTTTAGGATTCCATTGTCTCTTCAAAATGATCTTTACTTTAATGTCAAATTGTCAAATAAATTTTTATTTTAGATTCAATGAGAAAAACTGGTATTTCTGGGTCCTACATTGTGTTCGATAGTTCCATTTCTCTACTCAAGACTTTTTCTTAAAATATTCTTTTATCTAAAATTAATAAGTAAACTCGAAGACATACTTTGTTCTAACTGAAAAATGATTTTTCTTTTATTTTGTGGTAAATTATTGAGGTTATTACGATAGTGTTTAAACCTAAAATCTTGGCAAATAATTGTCCAAAGCAGAGTTCGCCAACTGCAAACCAAGAAAAAATTTACCTGTGCCTCTCTTTATAATAGGCCTCTCTTCACACCACTAGACTCACTGTGTCATGTCGTGTGTGGTAGCAGTTGCTATAATTCAAGGACTTATGACAGAAAGTAAATGACTTTCAAGGCCTAATAGTACAATCTGGCCTTTTTTAGAAAAAGTTGCTACCCCCTCATCTAGGTCTTTCTTTTTAAGAGAATTTTGTTTCCCTTATTTTCAAATTACTAGTCTTTACTTTTTTCTTAAGAAATATTTTGTTTTTTTCCTACCTCCATCATATCCTCTAAGATTGCTAACAGATAATTTTATTATAATTTAGGATCCTTTTGATAATGAAATTACAATAACACTAATTTTTCACTGGATAGCATTAGTTTTGTTATACACTTCCACTTTTTTTTTTTTTTAAACCAGGGATGGAATATGCAAGCTTAACAAAGTTTTCCAGAATGCTACTTTTATTCAGGGACAATGGCTTTTCTCTTTGCAGATAATGTTGCAGAAGTTGCCTCTGGAAGCGACTTCTGCAGAATAGTGGAATCTTCCCCTAAGTGTGAAGTTACATTTGTATTTGGACTTGAGACTTACATTTCAGACATTTTGTTTGTTAAGATTAGATTTATGAGCTGGGTGTGGTGGCGCATGCCTGTAATCCCAGCACTTTGGGAGGTGAGACAGGAGAATCTCAAGTTCAAAGCCAGCCTCAGCAACAGCGAGGTGCTAAGCATCTCAGTGAGACCCTGTCTCTAAATCCAAACACAAAAATAGGGCTGGGGATGAGGCTTGGTGGTTGAGTAGCCCTGAGTTCAATCCCTGGTACCAAAAATTTAAAAAAACTTTTAAAAAAGATTAGATTTCTGAAGTTGGTCATACTCTTCTTTACTATAGGCATTTTAAGTACCTGTCATATTGATAAGAAACAGAGTTAGGAGATAGAAACCTGCATTGTTTTTGGAAATTTTGTTTCTTGATTCCCACTTTTAGAATGTGTAAAGTAGTATTTCACCTTTACATCAATTTAGCAAGAAATAGATGATGATATTGATGTTACATTTATAAATCCCCATTTATATTTTATTTAATAATCCATTTGGAGCTAAGGAGGATAATAATTATTCATTGCAATTTTTTAATATGTAAATTTTCAATTAGACTTCACTTCAGTTTTAAAAATAAATAAAATAAATTGCATTTACTTAGCACTTGCAAATAGTAAGTTGTAACTGGAAGACTAGTTTCACCAACCTGCAAAATCTTCTATAAAATAGGAAAAAAATAAATCAAACATCTTTGTTCTAATTATTAAAATTAATGTAAAATTCCTTTTAAAAATTTGACTATCTCAGGTTCTTGTTATTAATTACTCTTTTAGCCACTTCAATAATTTTAATAACTTCTGTCTTCAAGTTACAATTGAGAAAGTTCTCACCACCAACAGATTTTTCTTGTATTATGTTGTTGTTAATTGTTGGCTAAATATTCATCTTACTCTTTTTCTATTTTAAATTTTTCTGTATTTCATAAAAATCATGCTGCTATTTTTATTCCATATTGTCTCATTAAATTTATGGCACATGCTGTTTCTTCTAAAGCCATCTCTAGAGAAAAGAGAAGAGGTGGAAATACAAGTCAGGAAGCTGATACCTGTGCAGCATGTTCGTTTGTTTTTGTTTTTGTTTTGCCAGTAGAACCAAGCACAACTAGAGTAAAATTTTACCCACAATCCTGGGACCTTAACTTCCAAAATAGTATTGATTTTTTTCTTAGAGTAATCTGCCATCCATCTTATCAAAGTATAATCACTGCTGTCATTCCAACAAGATTTTACTAGGTCAGACCAACTATATATTATTGGTTATACATGCATAATGCAAATTATGTTTTCACTGTAAATACCAAAAGAGAAATGTTTAGGAAAAAAAAAAAAAACAGAAAAAATCAAATATGTCTGGTTGGAATTCCAGAACATTTAAGGTAGTGAGTATTCTGACTTACACATGTCCTAGGTTCTATTTTTGGTCAGAAAATGCTGCTAATAAAAACTTAGAATGAAGTTTCTTAGCTACTCTGAGATTTAATTTCTGTAAAATGTCTTGACATTTACCTCCTGAGCTTTTTGAGACGGTTCTTCTCAGAAAATCTTATCATACTTTTAAAATTGTGTACATATTGAAATAATTTTGAAGTCAAAATTAAATTTTAAAAAGCTAAACCATATGGTCTATAACAAATGAGATCTTGAAAAAACCTGGATTCTGTTTTCTTTGGCAAATTTTGAAATCTTTTCACAATCATTAAACAAAAAACAAAAATTATTAATCCTATCTTGGACTGAGGTATGACTAGTTTGGGTTGCTAATCAAGTCATATTTAAAGGATCTAAAATGGAGATCAAGAGTCATTTATCTTCAATGAATCGAAGAGCATTCTGCTGTCATCTATAACTGATTAGAACAAATAATAAAAAGGAGTTATTTATCTTTCGGCTAGGTAAACTTCTTTTGACCTGGGTCAAATAAAGACATTGCATTTGCATTCATGCACACAGTTCAAAGTTTTGGACCATTTCCATATGTGTATTTTCCATTGAACAACAGTCCCCCAGGTTCCCAAGGAAAAAACAGGCACATTATTTTTGCAAGAAGGGAGAAATGATTGTAAATTATTAGAAGTATAAAACATTTAATCACTCTGATATTTATGTATTGTCCTTTTATTGGCACTTCTTTAAATAAGGAGTATGAGTAGTGGCAGTTATAAAGCAAGAATAATAATGACCACTGAAAATTTTGTTCTGCCCTGTGGGATTTGAGAATGTTTGAAAGAAATGAAAGCAAATCTGCATTATAATGCTATATATCCGTGGGTAGGAACTCAGCAGAATAATCTTTATCCACCTGCCACAGTATGTAAGACTATATGTGCAGGAGATGAATATAGTGTATATGATTTGAATCTAAAATGCTTGCCTATTATTTACAAAAATTTTAAAGCTTTTTTCCTATTAGAGAAAAAGTAGGGATTACATAAATTAATAATAATCAGAGTCATTATTACTTAAGCTGTAGACTTTTGGTTTGTTATTCTATTTTCCCAAAAGAAAATATACATAAATTGTGAAAGCCACGCTTTTTAAAAGTGTTTTGGTTTTTTTCTATTCTAGTTTATTTGTGCCAGTTGTGTCAAATTTGGATCTTATATCACGGTAGTTATCACTATTTATGTACATCCTTTTGCAGTTTTTTGATCAAATTTCCTTTGTTTTGTTATAACCTAAAATCAACTTTTGTTTGACACTCAAGTGCTACTTGTTATAACTGTTTATCTTGGCCATTTTTTTCTTGTGAATTATGAGCTTCTTGAGGGCAGAGACAGTTTCTAGAGTAGCATCTATATTAAGAAGAACACAGGTGTATCTTGAATTAGTAAATAATCAGATGTCTTAACTTTCCTCTTGATTATAATAAACATGGTCATCATATATCAAGGGACTAGAATGTGTCCAACACATTCAATAACTTGTTTAGAACCCACAACAACACTGTAAGAGAGGTCTCATGACCCAACTGTATAGATAGGGAAAGTGAAACATGGAGAGGTTAAAGATGTTCTCAGGACCAAACAGCTATTAAGTGGCAGAGACAAGAACTGAAGTCACACAGACTTACCCAAGAATGCCCCTTAATTACTGCCCCAAGCTAATATCTAAATATAGCATTTCACATAAGCCCATCTGCATGGATAAGGCAAGACAATGTGGCCATAGCTAGCTGAGTTACCTCATTTCTTTCACACTTTACAAAAACAAAGTATCAAGTTCATTGACATGATTTGTTTATATGACCGTACTGGAACCCTATCAATGTGTTCAAAATGGCAATATCATGGAGTTAATTGATTGCAGAAAGAAATGTGCTCGCAGCTCAGGACATTTTGTAATTAAGAAATAAAATTTCTGAAATCAAAACCCCTAAAAATAGCATCAATGTGTCATTATCGATTTATCATATCAATGTGTTGCTTAACACAATACCCCAAAGAAAGCTGGCAGTTTTCATAACATTGTATATACATATATCACAGATACATATATATATATACACCTTACTTTTAAATATTTTCATGAAAATAAAATATTTTTGTCACAATGTCATTGTAAAAAGTATTCAAGTCTTAGAAATAATTGCAAAAGTAAATAATAGAATAATTATAAAACAATGGAATTATATTATAAATAGAAAATAATAATGTAAAAATTATTTAAGTGCTTAGAATAATAGCAAAAGAATTAATTTTGTTACATCATAGGTATAGTATTTTTTAATTTATCAGTAAATGAGATCTGAGTGACTTAAGGAATTATATCACATAAATTTTGTAATAATTTCAATGCAAGAGAAAGGTCACAGAAATCAGTTGCTGTTTACAATACCTTTTTAAGATTAAAATTGTTTCAAAATTTGTCCTTAATGTACACCAGGCTATTTGGTGTTTTCTCTTATGTCACCTACTGTAATTTTAAGGTACCATCTACAAAATAGTTCACAATTATGTATGCTCTTGTACACACTTTCCTTGGAGACGTAGTCCTATCAGTATGAGACTGTAATATTCATGTCCTAGATTTACTACTGTCTGTTTTAATCAGAAATTTAACATCTTTAAATCTCTTTAGGTTTTTCCCCCCATTTCATCACTTTCAGGTATATCATAAACTTTTTTCTAGCTCTCTTACAGTCATTTTCCTATTGCATTTTTGATACTGTAGTCTACCCTGGCAGTTCAACATTTCTCAAGCATTCATTGATTTGAAAATATGTTTCACTAAAACTCTTTAAATTAAACTTAAAAAATTATATGTCTCAATTAACATGGTATTCTGTTGGACAGAGTGTGGGTGCAGCCTGTACCTCTCCAGAGTTCAGTCAGTGATAGCCAATTAGGTAAAAATATATTTGGAGTTCTTTGCTATTTAATAAATTATATAATATAATAATATACCCAGGATTTAAAACTTAGGGAAAATAAGTTTTAATTTATTTTTAAGAATTGGACAAAAATATTAAAGATATATATTCATGAGTTACTATGTAATGTTTAAAGACATGTATAAATTATATAATGTTCAAATCAGGTTAACATATTTATCTCCTCAAACATCTATCATGTCTTTATGGTAAAAAAAAAAACTTTCAAAATCCTTTCTTCTAGCTCTTTGCAATGCACAGTACATTGTTGTCTGTGATCACCTTACTACAATAATACATCAGAACTTCTTACTCTTATCTAAGTACATATAAATTTCCACTGATTGAATTTTTCCCATACCCTTCTCCCCAACACACACACACTTCCCAGCCTCTGGTAACCACCATTCTATTTTCTACTTCTATACAATCCACTTTTTTAGATTCCACATGAGTGAGATCATGTGGTACTCATCTTTCTGTGCCTTGCCCATTTCACCTAATATAAAGATTGCTAGTTCCATCCATGTTGTCGCAGACTACAGGATTCCATTATTTTAATGGCTGAATGGTATTGTTATTTATATGTACCACATTTTCTTTATTTGTTCATCATCTGTTGGACATTTAGGTTTTCATTTCTTGACTATTGTGAATAGTACTGTAATGAACATGGTAATACAGGTCTCTGTACCACAAGTCAATTTCATTTCCTTTGAAGATATATTGAGTAGAAGGATTGTTGGATCATATAATAATTCTGTTAACTCTCTGTGGAACTTCCATACTGTTTTCCATAATGACAGTACTAATACAGTTCCCTCCAATGGTGAGTGAAAGTTCCCTTTCTCCTTACCCTTGCCAGCACTACTTATTTTCAGTCTTTTTATTATAGTCATGCTTATTGTCATGAGTTAATATGTTACTGTGGTTTTGATTTGCAATTCCCTGATGATTAATAATGAGCATGTTTCTTGTACCTTTTGGACATTTGTATATTTTCTTTTGAAAAATGTGTGTGTGTGTATGTGTGTGTATAGCCTGTTTTTAATTGGGTTATTTCACTTTTGCTATTAAGATTTTGGAGTTCATTATATACTCTGGATATCAATCCCGTCTCAGAGGCATATTTTGCAAATATTGTTTCCCATTCTTAAGGCCATCTTTTCACTCTGTTGATTGTTTCCTTCACTGTATTCCAGGATTTTTCTTAATGGAAAAGGATAATAGATGTTGATACATTTTAAGAGCATTCCTATTGGTACAAGGGGAAAGAATGAACAGTTGCAATGACAAATTTGGAGGAAGATGCAAGAAAAATGAGCATTGAGTGGCAATGAGGAGAGAAATTATTTTAGTTTTTTCTAATCTAAATACAAAAAGTTTATCTCACGTCATTCAGAATGGCAATTATCAAGAATACAAACAACAATAAGTGTTGGTGAGGTTTTGGAGGAAAAGGCACACTCATACATTGCTGGTGGGATTGCAAATTGGTACAACCAATCTGGAAAGCAGTATGGAGATTCCTTAGAAAACTTGGAATGGAACCACCATTTGACTCAACTATCCCACTCCTTGGTCTAGACTCAGAAGACTTAAAAACAGCATACTACAGTGACACAGCCACTTCAATGTTTAATAGCAGCTCAGTTCACAATAGCTAAACTGTGAAACCTTCAACCAATGAATGGATAAAGAAACTGTGGTATATATACACAATAGAATATTACTCAGCAATAAAAGGGAATAAAATTATGACATTTGCTAAATGGATGGAGTTGGAGAATATCTAGCTAAGCGAAGTAAGCCAGTCTCAAAAAAACCAAATGCCGAATGTTCTCTCTGATAAGTGGATGCTGATCCATAATGTGGGGGAGGACACAAGAAGAATGGAGGAAATTTGGTCACAGGGGTAGGATGGGGGAGGGGGCAGGGGGACAGTAAAGTTGGTGGAATTTGATGAACATCATAGCCTTAGCTTTATGTATTACTGTATTATGTGATTCTACATCACATACAACCAGAGAAATGAAAATTTGTGGTCCATCTTTGTACAATGAATCAAATGCACACTGCAATCATGTATACCTAAGTAGAATAAATAAATAAATAGAACTGTTAAAAAGTTTCAGGTATAGCAGACTGGATATTTATGTATGTTGAAAATGTATATTAAATGTCTCTGTTGGAAAAGGGAAAAAACACTATACTAGCTGGTTTGTAGGCACACAAACTTGGGTTGGAAAATGTATTCTCTAGACTGTAGGTACCATGTGTCAAGAGGCTGAGTCCTGAACACAAGTAGCTAAAATGCCTAGGAAATTCAGAGAGAAAAACAGATAACCTCTCTTCATTTAAACTCTAAGATCTGACCTTTATGTATAAGTCAAAAGCATGATAAAGCTAAGAAAATACTGGAGAGTTCAGAGTAAAGGAGAATCCCACCTTGCTTTGGAAGAATGTAAGTTAAATGGCATATGAAAGATGCTCACTTAAGAAGAGCTTGGAAGATCCAGGCATGGTGGCTCATGCCTATATTCCCAGAAATTCAGGAAGCTGAGACAGGAAGACTGCAATTTCAAGACCAGCCTCAGCAACTTAGCCAGCTGCAAGCAACTTAGTGAGAACTTGTCTCAAACTAAAAAAATAATAAAATAAGAAAGTCTTGGGATGTGGCTCAGTGGTAAAGTGCCCCAGTACTGAAGGAGGAGAAGGAGGAAGGGAAGAAGAAGGAGGAGGAGGAGGAGAAGGAGAAGAAGAAGGGGAAGAAGAGGAGGAGGAGGAGGGAGAAGAAGAAGAAGAAGAAGAAGAAGAAGAAGAAGAAGAAGAAGAAGAAGAAGAAGAAGAAGAAGAAGAAGAAGAAGAAGTAGGAGGAGGAGAAGGGGGAGGAGGAGGAGGAGAATAGTAATAGGAAAGAGTAAAGGGCCTCACAGAGGGAAGAAAATGCAGGAACAAACAAAGTAAAGCAAAGGACACGCTTAAGATTTATTAAATTGCTAAATTTAACTAAGAGGGGAAGTGCTTAAAGGTGTTACTTATCATGAAATGTGAACAGCATTCAAGTTGCAGGAAGACGATAGTGGGCCTTACTTCATGCTCTAAACAATTAAAAGAGTTTAAGCAAATGATGAGTTTAATACATTCATCAAATATCTGGAGATTACATCTAACATTAAGAATTAGCAATAGTGATTTATACATTCAAAGCATAGAAATGATAGATATACATACAAATCATGCATAAAGAAAGAAGAAAGCATGAGATTAAAAAGAGGAGATAAATCACTGAGTTGAGATTTATCTAATTTTGGTACTATTTTAAAATGTAGCTATTTTACTTTTATTGCTTCACATGGTTTACCTATTTTAAAGGATAAGAATTTTAAAAGATACAAAAAGGAAGACATAAAAATAAGTATCAAGAGGTTGAACAAGGTGGTATTGGAGAGCCAAGGAAAGACAGCATGGAGGACAGTGAAAAAGGATCAAGTACTCCAGGGAGCCCATTGGTTACTTCCAAGAAGGAGATTCTGAAGATGATAAGAAAAGAAGGTCAACTATATGTCTCAAATGGAAAGCTGTGAATGATGATCAGAGATAAGGAAAGAGAGAGAGGAATACAAAAGTAATAGAAGTATGTTTAGGTTAGATTCCTTGGTCTCTTTGTAGACAAATGGGAGTAACCCAATGAAGAGAAATTGATGACGAAGGGCAAGTAATGCATGAGGCAGGTATGAGAGGCTACAACAGGAGCACAGGGAGATGGTCAAGCCCACAAAGGAGAAGTAATACCTTTGCCTCTGAGAAAGAATATTTAACAGAAATCATATTTAAATAATCACATACACCTTATCAAGTGAGAGTATAGGCGAGAATATACTTTTAGTGCCTTTGACTTTTCAAATAGAAGATATGTTCTTATCTACATATCATGAAAACAAAGTTTGGGTTTTTAAGATTTGGTAAATTTCTGAACTCACGGTGGAGGAAAATTTACTGGGGAATGAAAAGTTCCTTGAAAATACACACAATTTTTCTGATACAGATTATAATAAAATTAGTTAACATTCATTGTGGTAGATTTTATATGCATGGTTAATAATATTTTTAAACACAGCTATCCAAGTTGAGCACAGTACAAAAAGCATGAGAAATATTTAAGGTAATGTTGATAATTGTTTTCGTCAGCATTTTAGCTGCTGTGACCAAAAGACCTGACAAGAGGAGGAAAAGTTTATTTGGGAGCCCATGCTTTCATAGGTCTCAGTTGATAGAAGGCTATCTCCATTCCTCGGTGCTCAAGATGAGGCAGAACAACATGGCAGAAATGTGTTGATCAGAAAGCAGAGACTCCACTCACCAGATACAAAATATAAATCCTAAAGGCATGTCCCCAATGACCTATCTCTTCCAGTAAAACTCTACCTGCCTACAGTTACCACTCAGTTAATCCCTACCAGGGGATTAATACACTGATTGGGTTAAGGCTTTCATAACCCAATCAGTTCATCTCTAAGCTTTCTTGTATTGTCTCACATATAAGCTTTTGGGGGATATCTCACATCCATACCTTAACAATAATGATAGGTCTAGAGATATTAATTAGATCAAAGAGATAATTTTATAAGTGCTAAAGCTTCATTGAATGGATTACTATAATAAAGATTTCATTGAACTAACGGAAAGACTGAAGTTCATAGCAAGGATGAGACAGCTAGTTTCAATAAAAGTGAAAGGAAGGAACAGGGTGGTAAATAAATTATTTTAAAATGTAAATATAATTGTCCTTTTATGTACTCTGTCAGAGAGCAAGTCTAATGATGAACTGTGGGTAAAAAATGGTGGAATAAAAATTAATCACATTAAAGCACAAAATATCAGAATACTAAATGGCATGACATTCCAGGTAACAGAACTGGTAAGCGTGTACTTAAACAACTAAATAGAGAATACATAAAACTTGGAGTGCACTCCTGCCAGGTACAAATGGTCCATGGAGAATGGTCAAATATTGGGTGGAAGCATAGATTCATTTGTCTGGATAAATGATTATATGTGGAAGTTTAATTTCCAAACAGCTGCTCTCTGGTATCAAAAGGGACATCAGATATAAATAAAAATACTGTTCAATTTCAAACTTATTTCAAGTTAACATCCATTTGAAGGAGCAAAACCTTGCCTCCAATGACTTTTACCTGTACTCAAAAACCACCTGCTAACTGCAAATGCTAGCTTAGATCTCAGTAAACCGGGGGGTAGAGTGTAGGGGTGATGGGTAGCCAAACTGTTCTGCAAGTAGAATAGAAAAAGCTGCTGCTTTGTAAGTTTGAAATAATAGATAAATTTCTTGTGACTGTATAATATTGCATTACCAAAAATACTTTGTTTTGAAGTGTTTTGATCTCAATTATATGGGAAAACAGTTGGTGTGCAGTTTAGAAAGTGTGTCAAAGTAATGAAAGCTTCTTAATAACAGGAATGGTTTCATTGGAAATTGCCTGACAAGGGGAAACATCTTAATGATGTCAACCTTTCTGAAGCAGAGCCCAGTCATTGGTAGAGACAGTTTTTATCTTTTAATTCAGCAATAATTCTGGTCCATTTTAATTGTATTCTTTCATAATTCTAACACAATAAAAGTTAGTGTGCTGAGTTGATATTATTAAAGGAATATTTCTTTATCTTTTTATTCATTTTTATAGAAGAGAACATTTAACACTGCTATCTTTGCTGAATTATACAAAATTAGTATTTTGCTGTTCCAGAATTCACACACATTTTGGTCTCCATTCAAGATACTTGAGACCAGCATGAAATTAAATTCTTAGTAATAGAAGACTACTTCAAAATGGTGGGGAATCCAGAAAAAAAGATAAGCTTGAACAAATTGCATGAAATAACATCTTAGAACAAATTACATAAAATAATTTAATAAACAACCAGCATGATATTTTAGTGATGTAATACTGAAAAAAGTAATTTTGGTAGGGAGAAGATGTGCAAAATAAAGCATCTAATATACTTACTGAAAGTTTATATTCAAATTTTAATTTATAAAATTTGAGACCACCTTTAACATTGAGCAAGTTAATATATGGATATATAAATAAAAGATTAAGCAGAGTAACTTAAAATCTTATAAGAATTAGTCTCAAAATTGAGAATCTATATTCATTTAATAATACAACAACTATTTGTTTAGTGTTTGCTGTGCATCAGACAGCATGTTGACCTGGAAGTTACATTAATTGCTTAAATTTTAATAAGGGATATGTACAAAGAAACAAAATAATCTGTTTTCAATTTCTTGTTTTTTTTTATTTGCCATGTTTATATATTCATATATGCAAAACATATTATATGACAGTATGAAAGCAAAATACTACATATATATGAAACAACACAGTGCAGAAATTACATAGAAAGACTTCAATTGTTAATAGCCTGAGCTCAACTCCCAGCCCCATAGGTAACCAGCTGTAGGTTACTCCAGGATTTTCATCTGTAAAACAACATTATAATAGCTATAATGAGGGCTGAATGGGATAATGAATTCAACCACTTATTGAAGTATATTTGGTATTTAATAATTAATTGGTAAATATCAATTAAATGGTTATCATTATTTATTGTAGAGCTAATATTTACACATATTAGAAAACCATTAACTAACAGACAAAAATAGCATCACAAAGTAAATGATATGTGAATTATGCTACAAAGGATATATAGAAATTTGCCAAACAGATTATAGAAGTGTTACTCTACAAGACACAGATGTGAAAAAAATAATAGATCTAACTGGTGACTTCTTTGCCAGTTCCTTTTCTTCTATCAGCCTTTGAAAACTTGAGCCTCAGGATCAAATCCTGTATACTATCCTAGTCTTTCTCTATATTCTTTCTAGGGCAATTACATTTTTCTCTTGGTCAAGAATGCCATCTAAATGATGATTCATGTCAAATTTGTATCTCTTACTCAAACCTCTGTTTTGTACTCTGGTCAAATGTATAACTTCTAGTCACTAATTCCATTGAGTAGCATCATTATCCACCCAGGATCTCAAGCCACCAACTTGGCAATCTTCCTTTCCCCATTCTCATGATCATATTTGTAGAAGTCATTGTGCTTCCTTAGTTTACTTCCAAAATGTATATCACTCCTACTCTCTCTCCTTTCTCACTCTTTACTCCAGTGGCTTCAGTGTTTCCTTCCAGTCCATCCACAAAGAAGCCAGCCCCTCTTTTATAGATATAAATTGCATTATACCATATTGCTGTTTTATAGTAGTTGGTTAAAAAAAAAAGTCAGCATCATCTATGAGACTAAGGTAAATTTCCAAATTTTATTCTCTCCCTTATAAATAAAGGACAAGAGCTTTCCCAGCCTAGATATTCTCACCCTGGAATTTTTTGCATGATTTTCACCAGAGAATCTCTTCTCAATCTACAAGGCTGTATTTAAAATATAGCTGTTCAAGAAAGCCCAGAAATAAATCTATGCATTTATAACCAAGTGGTTTTTGACAAATATGCCCAGAATACACAATAAGGGAAGGCTGATCTCTTCAATAGATGGTGTAGGGAAAACTGAATACCTACATGCAAAACTGAATTATCTCATACTTTACACAAACATTAACTAAATGGATTAAAACCTTTAAAGTAAGACATGAAACTATTTTAAAAACTTTGAGTAAATCTCCATTGTATTGGTTTGGGCAATTATGTTCTTTATTTGGGCCCAAAATCATAGGCAACAAAAGAAAAACAAGTAATAGGATTATATCAATATAAAAGTTTCTGCACAGGAAGCCGGGCCTGGTGGTGTACGCCTGTAATCCCAGCCCTTTGGGAGGCTGAGACAGGAGAATTGCGAGTTCAAAGCCAGCCGCAGCAAGGTCGAGGTGCTAAGCAACTCAGTGAGACCCTGTCTCTACATAAAACACAAAATAGGGCTGGGGATGTGGCTCAGTGGTTGAGTGCCCCTGAGTTCGACCCCCAGTACCAAAAAACAAAAACAAAAAAAAAGTTTCTCACAGGAAAAGAGAATGAATAGAGTGAAGAGACAACTTAAAGAATGGGAAAGAGCATTTCCGAACTGTACATATTGCTAGGGGTTAATATCAAAGCTATATAAGGAACTCAAACAATACTAAGAAAACAAATAACCCCATTTTATAAACAGACAAAGGTATATATAGATATATCTCAAAGGAAGACTTACAAATGGTCAGCAGGTATATTAAAAATGTTCAACCTCATTAATCATCAGGGAAATGAAAATAATTGTGTCAAAATGAATTATACTTTCATATATAACTAAAAAGAACCAATATAAATAAATTATCAATCAATAAATAAGCAAACCACAAAAAGATATCTCATACCTGTTAGAATAACTATTATTAAAAAGACAAAAGATAGTAAGTGCTGGCAAGTATGTGGAGAAATGGAAACCTGTGCACTGTTGGTGTAAGTAAATTAGTACAAACATTACAGAACAGTGTGGGGTCCTCAAAAATTAAAAATAGAGCTACCATGTGATCCATCAATGCTCAAACTGGCTCTATATCCAAATAAAATGAAATAAGTATGTCAAAGAGATATCTGAACTCCCATGTTTTTACTGCAGAATTACTCACAAACGTCAAGATAGTCAAGATATAGAATAAACCTAAATGTTCATCAGCAGGTGAGTTAATAAAGAAAATCCAGCATTTTTGTGAATCCAGCATTCACAAAATGGAATATTATTTAGATGTAGAAAAAAAAGGAAATTTTTTCTTTTGAGTTAACATGGAAGAATCTGGAAAACATTCTGTTAAATAAGTCAGACATAGAAAGAAAAGTACTACATTGTTGCACTCATATACAAAATCTGAGAAAGTTGACTTCATGGAAATAGAGAGTAGAATGATAGTCCAGCAGGGGCTGGACTGTTGGTGAGGTAAATGTTAGCCAAGTATACAAAATTTCAGTCATAGCTGGGGTAGGGCTGCATATATGTAATCCCAGCTACTAGGGAGGCTGAGTCAGGAGGATCACATGTTCAAAGTCAGCCTGAGAAACTTAGACTCTGTCTCAAAATAAAAAGTAAAAGGGCTAGGTAAGTTATAGCTCAGAGATAGAGTGCCCCTGGGTTCAATCCCTAATGTGTGTCTCTCTCTCTCTCTCTCACACACACACACACACACACACACACACACACACACATCAGCAACATAAGAGGAATAAGTTCAAGATATTTATTATACAACATGGTGACTACCTTGTTGCAATATAAAGTGAAGAAGGAAGATGAATTATTTCAATAGCATGTTATGGTGCTCTTGGAAAATGCTAAGAGAGTGTGTATTAAGTGTTCTCACCACAAAAATGACAACTATGTGAGGTAATGCGTACATCAATTACCTGGATTTTATTTTTCCATGTGTAAATATATTTCAAGATATCATGCACATAATAAACATATATAACCTTATCTGTCATTTTAAAATAAAATACAAATATCCTGAGTAAACTTCTTTAGCCATCTAGTTTAAAGTATCTGGTATTTATTCCATCTAATATTCTATTCTTTTGACTCAGAGTAAGCTCTTAAACTTAAAAGGATATCTTCTTTGTTAAAACTACTAAATTTCTGACAATAACACTCATTCATTCATTCAACATATACTTATTGAATGATTACTTCGTTCACATTGAAGTTAAATGATATCATCTGTGTTTTAGAAGGATTATTACAGCTGATATATACAGTGAATTGCAAAAGGCAGGGGTGAAAGCAGAAAAAATTTGGTAGCAGATGACTGCAGGTAAGAAATGAAGGCCAATGTCACTACACTGATAGCAATGGAAATTCAGAGTGATGTTTAGTTTTAATCAATCTATTTACTGGAAGTAGAACAAGTAGGAATTTCTGATGGACTGAATGTGGACTGCAAGAGAAAGTGAAGAAGGAAGATGAATTATTCCAAGGATTTTTCTCAGGAACAACCACTTTAATAACAGTATCAAAACAGGGAGTGAAATTTATTTGAAGGAAAGATATCAAAATTCCCTATTGTATATGTAAACTTTAATATGCCTTTTTAGACATAAAAGCATTGATATCAAATTTGTGGTCAAAAATTTGCAATTTATGCACAATATTTAGACAAAAACCAAATTTGGTTGTTATCATCATAGAAAAAGCATTAAAATTGTGGCAATACTACATTATTTGGAGAAAAAAATTGACAATAAGTATACCTAACACTTAAAAAGTCTTTTATAAGTGCCAGATACTGTTCTAAGCATTTGATTGTATTTTTGCTTAGTACAATTACTCTATCATGTAGGTATTCCTGTTTTTCCTGTCTTACACATAATAAACACTAAAACATAGAAGATGAATGACTTACCCAATGTTGCACAACTACTATGTGGGAAGACTGGGATTTGAACACAGAGCTATCTGTTTCCAAAGTGCATGAATAAATAAGAGTCACAAAATGATGCTACCAGACAGGTAAGAATTAGAACTCAGCCCAATTTTTTAAAAAGGTGGAGAAGCTAACAAAAAAAGAATGAGAAGGAATGGCCCAAAGGGAAATCAGGTCAACATGCTGTCACGGGGGAGATAAATTTGTTTTTTCAAAGGAGGAAAGTCATCCACAGTGGATTTTGCTTAGAGGTGAAATAACAGACAGAAGCGTCCCCCTCAATCTGGCAATAAGAAACATACCAGACTGCAACTACAATAGAGCAGAGGGAACAGGGAACCTAAACGGTGAGTTTTTGAAAAAAAGGCTAGTGTACAGACAGTTGCTTTGTGATGTTAGGAAATGTGATACATGTAGCATGAATAAAAATACTAAAAAGTAAGGGTGTATTGTGTTAATGTGTAAAACACAGAGAAAGGGAGAACATTAAAAAAGAAGTTGGAAAGATATTAAGTACCACATCACTAATGGTCCTTATATTCCTAGATCTCTCCATGAAAATAATTGCAGTAATTGCTGTTTTGTGAGCAAATGTCTCAACTTATTATTTCAGAATGACATGAACTGCAAGGAAATCAGATCATCTTTCCAAAGTATGTGATAAGAATATATAAAAATAATATTAGTAAATCTTAATTCCTCATGTCTGCATATAAAAATTTTGGTAATAAAAAAGAATGGCAAATTTTTACATATAGATTTTTTTAATTTTTGGCTGAATTTACATTAATAAAATTCACAGATCTTAAGTATGACTGCATCATTTATAGCTTTTGATTTATTTATTTTACTGTGTCAGATGCTATGTAATTCAATCTGTGATCAGTCCAAAGTCTACTCAAAATTCTTTCTCAACTATGAATCTTTCTCTCAAAACTCCCCACAAAAAGAAAAAAAATCAGAGAAAAGAATGGTTAGCATTTTGAAATCTATAAGTACTTGACAAATATAAGAAATATGTACTTTATGTACTTTGTTACTTTCATAATAAAACTTCCTCATTAGGAATTATGCAAAAACCCCATTAACAATCTAGGTATGTGTATGTAAAACTTTTATAAATGTCAGTAGAAAAAAATAGCTAAAACTTCCTTCTTTAGCCATGTTATAGGAAGAAAGATAATTTTATCTACTGATGCATTCTTTAAAAAAATTAGTGTCTTCTTACTATCAGACCATTTTTTAAAAGTCTTCTTGCTAGACCATTACTTTGCCATTAGCCTTTGAACTTAAATGGTGGACTATGGAGAATGACATGCTTCCAATGACCTCAACCCTGTTGTACAATGATTAATCATCATGAATACAAGTTAAGATCAAGCCATGGGAACCTTGTCTTCTCTCATCTAATGTGATTAATGAGTTGCATGGGTGAGATGCACTGTGAAGAGAAAGTTTAAAGTACCTGAGGCAAAGTATAATTGTGACACACCTCAGACAAGATTTTAGGGAAATAGAAACAATCTTAGAAATAAAAATCCCATAGATAAAAATAATGAGATCATCCATCCAAGGTGGTTATATACGATAATAGAAGATTGCAATATCTACTTTATTCTGGAAAAAAAAAATCACCTACTGTTTGCTTTCTTGTTGATAGCTACTAATACTCAAGTAGCCAGTAAGAGGCCCATGCTTCTTTAAATTAGTTTCTTTATAAATTCAACAGCATCAATCTTTCAAGAGGAATTAGGGTTATTCAAATATTGACATTGTCAGTCCTAAGACAATGCAATTCCTCACTTAACCAACAGGAGAATTGCATCTATAACATTTAATTAGAGAATGGTCTATGGCGGCTTTTTGGAACTTAATGATTTAGTGAAAAATAAAAATCTTTTAAGAATAGTCAGTTGAAGGTAAAGAGCAACATCAGCTGTTTTTAAAATGTCAATACATAACTATAAATAACAGAAAAAAGGTAAATTAATTTTGTCATATTGTAGACAAAATCTTTATTATCACTAAGACACATTGCTAACTTCATAAAATATGACAATTAGCACTCATTTCTAGGGATCAGACATTTTCCTGACAAATTCATAAGCTTTTCTCCCTCTAATGTTCTCTTTAGTGTTTAAACACTGAAGCTCTTTTACTTTTATTTCTGGAATAAGTATTCTTCAAACTTACTTCCTTATCTCCAAATTTCTTGTCTAATCAGTATTTGTATACACCAAATTTTAATAATTTAGTCTCAATATTCATAAATATGTATTTTTATGATGTACTTATGTATAAACAAAAAGGAGAAAACAAAATAGTACTGGTTCCTGGTTCTTTCACCTGTAAGCATTGGACTGCAATTTAATTATGTCCAAAAATAACCATTATATTAGTTTCCTAGAACTGCCATAACAAATTACTACAAACTTGGATTGTATGAAGCAACAAAATTATAGTGCCTGACAATTCTGGAGTCTAGAAGTAAAAAATAGAGGCATTGTCAGGACCCATGCCCCGTTCAAGGGTTCTGGGGAGGGTCCTTCCTTGCCTTTTCCTATCTTCTCATGGTTGCAATCCTTGGCATTGCTAAGCTTGTGGTCTCCCTGTTCTGTGTCCAAATTTTCTCTTACAGCCACACCAGTCATTGAATTAGGAACCATTCAATCCAGTCTGACCTCACCCTAACTTAATTACATCTACAAAGGCCCTATTTCCAAATAAGATCACATTCACAGACACTAGGATTCAGGGCTTGGACATATCTTTAAGAGGACACAATTCAATCTGCAACCAATATCTATAGGAATTAATCCTAAAATCAAATTATTTTCTATCACTAAAAACCATTTGTTACTTTAAAAGTTATTTATTATCAAGTCAAATGTCACACTTTTATTCATAGAATACTAATTTTTCTTTATAATGATAGCTCTCAAAATATATTTTATGGAAGATAACTCCATAACAAAATGATTTTTAGTCAACATTTTAAGACTGCAATGAATACAACCCTTGGGCACTTTTTAAATCCCCTCCTAATATGTCACTAAAAGGTAAATATACTAAGTATGTACAAAACTATCATTCATTTTATAATTTGAACTATATAATAATTTAAATATTTTTCTATTTCCTTATATCAGATAGAATTTAAATATAAGCTAAAAGCTTTAAATCTTTGGCAAAATATAATATGAATTTTACTAAAACATCTGTTTAAAAGCAGATGGTATCTATCTATATAAAATTAATTTGCAAAAAATCTTACATAATTTATAATTATATATAATTGGATATTATACATGTTTTTAAAAGTAAAGAAGGAAATTAGGCATGGGAAAGAAATGTACAAAAGTAATAAAGTATACAGGACTTTATGAAATATATTTGAGATTTTAATCCTTGTTTAAACCTGTCTTCCAATGAGCTGTAAACTTTGCTCTGAGCTTTGTGCTAGCCAAAGCAAAGAAAGAGACAATTCAATAGCATTCTTCACAGAACTAGAAAAACAATCTTAAAATTTATATCAAACTACAAAAATAAAAAACCCAAACAGCTCAAATCATCTTGAGCAAAGATGATTTGCTCTTAAAAGAGCAAAACTGATTCAAACATACTACAAAACTATAAGAATTATAAACAGCCTGGATTGGCGTAAATACAGATGCATAGACAAGTGAGAGAGAAAAGACAGCCTAGAAGTAAACCCAAGCATCTACAGCCAAGATCTTGTTTTTTACAAATGTGCTAAGAATACATGTTGATAAATGGGCAGTCTATTCAACAAATGATGCCGAGAAAATAGGAAAATCTACAAGTAGTACAATTAGATTAGACCCTTATTTCTCACCAGCTACAAATATCAATTCAAAATGTATTAAAAGAATTAAATATATGGCCTGAAACTATGAAACTACTAGAAGAAACCATAATGGAAGTGCCTTAGGACATTGGAAAGGCAAGGACATTTTGGACAAGACTATAAAAGCACAAGAAACAAAAGGAAAGTACACATACAGAATTATATCAAACTAAAAAAGTTTCTGCACCAAGAAAACAACAAACAGAATAGAGTCAACTCAGAATGAAAAAAAGTGTATATAAACTATATAAATGACAAAGTATTGATAGTTAGCATATATAAGGAACTTAAAACACTCAATACCAAAAAAAAAATTTAAATGAACAACAGACCTAAAATGCTCAACATCACTAATCATCAGGAAAATTAAAATCAAACCAGTGAGTCTTCACCTCATGCCAGTAAGGGTATTATCGAAAGACTAACAAAAAGTTCTAGGAAAGATGAGGAGGAAAGAGAGTTGCCACTGTGGAGAATGCTATAGAGTTTCATCAAAAAAATTAAAAACAGAATCACCATATGATCCAACCATCTGATACTCTGAATATACATAAAGGAAATGAAATCAGTAAATGGAAGTGACATCTACAAACCCAGGTTCAGTTTATTCAATGTTTATGTTTAACATGACTTAAGCATTACACAGTCCATACATGTATCAAAACATCACATGGTACCCATAAATATGTACAATTGTTATGTTTCTATTATCCATAAAAATTAATTTCATTTAAATTTTTAAGAAAGAAGAAATAAAGTATATACTGGATATTACTTTAAAACAATTAGTAGAAAATATATATTTATTTTTGATAACAAATTTGAGAAGTGGTTCTTCTGATGGTGACCATAAACAAAAGTTTGTGGTAGAATACTTCATCAAAATAATTGCCAATAATTCATGACAGTAGCCCAAAGTTTGCAACTCACATAAAGATCTCTCTGAAAGACTGGCATAACCCAAAGATAATATTTAAAGTATCCATAAATGATTCAAGAGCCAAATATTAAACACATAACTTTCCAAACATATTTTATCATAAAACTAAATTTCATGTAAGTTTTGAGATGCAGAGAATTCAATTGTTCCTTGCAAATTAAAGCTAATATATGATTTAACAGGGCATCAATTTTTATGAAAGTAGAAAAGACATACAATCAAATAATAAATATACATGATTGAATAATATGGCACCCTATGAACCTAAAGGACAGAGATAATCAATACACAGATGTAAATAATGTAAACAGGAAATTCACAAGAGTAAATCCGTTGGAAAAACATATGAAAAATGATCAAATCCATAGAAATCAAATAAATATATTTCAAAACCATTAGGAGAACCTGTCTTACCTCTTTATTAGGTGAGCAAGAATTAAAAAATTGATAATATTTAGTTTAGCTCAAAGATGAGGGAATAAGTACTGTTATACGAAGTGTGAGAGCACAAATTGAAATGTCAATTTGTTAAAATCTACATGACCCAGCAAATATTTTGATCCACCCCGAAGGAAAATCACCATATGCAAGAGGATACATGTGAGGATGTTCATTGCAGCTCTGGAGCACAAAACTATGGATTGCCTCAATGTTCATTGGCAGAGATACGGCTAAGAAATTACTACTTGTCCATACTGTGAAACACTGCAGCCATTGAAAAGAACAAAGGAGAACTATATGCACTGAAAAGAAAAGATTTTCAACATAAGATTTTGGAGTGAAAATATTAGATTGGTAATAAATAGTGTCTGAAGTCACCATTTTTTGTGTGTGGCACTGTATTTCATAATTTTTTTCTGAGTAAATGCAAAACAGGATCAGTTTGTAAATCAGAGCTCTAAAATGTTGTTAGGATTAAGATCATACAGACAGCATGTAGAAGAATATTTATCTTCCTGCTATTCATAGAAGAGTCATGTATCCAACTCATGGAAGAGCAGTATCAAGCCATACGACCTAAAATAAAGAGATAAGATAGCAGAACACAAACTGGTTTACCCCACACCTACATCTGCCATTATTTTTGCTGATGCTTGGTCATATAGTGGTAAGAAGTTTCATATAAGCCTCAATAGTCATAGTATCATATCATGTTTCTACATTTTCTTCCACAGGCACTTCCACTCCATGGATTCAGAGGTAAAGACAAGGTATGGGCAAATTTATGTTGTTACCGTAGATTTGTCCACAAGATGATAGATGGAGCGTAAAAAGTATCAATAATAGAGCAGCTGTGCCAAAAGCCTGCCTATAGCTGGTTATAATATACAAATATCTAGGAAGTCTGGCCTGTAAGTGGCTGCTCTTAAGATGAAGGTCTAAAGAGCTACTGTGAGAGGAATGTAATCTTTCTCTATTGGATAAATTTTCTCAAGAGCCAGGAAAATAGCCAGCAGAAAAGCACATTATTCCTCAGTGAATCCATACCAAGGGGACAAAAAATAGGACCAGGGCCCATATCCGGGACCATAATCAGGGATATCACTAATGCCTTTGATATTTGCTGAAGAATTTTGGCCTTAGGGTATGAACTTTATATGACCCCATCTGATGTGAAATTGGTTGGAAAAATACCTTTATGTCATTCTTTCTCATACAAGTTTTGGGGGAGAAAAATCATAATTAACACAATATCATAACATATAAAATATCAATAGGAACAGCTGTAACTAAAACTGTAAGTACAGATTTTCCCATCAAAAATTAAAGGCATATCAAAACAAAAAAACTGTAGTAATAAAATAAAAGATAAAGTTTTTTTAGCACAAAGTGATACAGTTATTAAGTATGTGTTTCACAAAATCCATAAAATTAACAGTTCTTCATAATTTGCTGTAATATTTTCCATCAAAAGAGACATTTGTTTTCATTGTTATCATAGGAGTCTTTCCAATTAAGTCTTTCCATTGAAGTATCTCCTTGTATAGAAATGTCAAATTCAAACATTTGTGATCTATAAACATTCCTTCCTTTGGTATGTCTTTGTGAAAAAAAAATCTTCCAGATAAGTAATAAATTGCACCTTTTGAGAAGGGAGAGAAATTCATTAATTGGTAAATCAGTTCATGTTGTATAAATGTCTGCTGACTATTGCATCCAAAGCTGTCCAAAAGCCATATTTTTTCTAACCTCTGATAAAAATCTCTAACCCTTGGCCCATTCCAAAATATAAATTGGAAGTTTTGCCTTACTGTTATCCAATATACCACCCAAATCAGTGGGGACATTTTTTTCACTTCTGTATTTTCCTTGAACATGTTAAATGAAATATGTATTAAAGAGTGAAATAATTACTTCAGCAATAAAAAATAAAAACTATTTAACAATTTTTTTTCTATTTGCCTCAACAAATGTTTTCAGTGAATAGTGTGTACAGCTTCTGAAAATTTGTTTTTTTCTGTTATGTTTGATAACATGTATTAAAATGCAACTTTTGAGAAAAAAAAAGAAAGAAAATGTGATTCCCTCTCTGATTGTATTCAATTCTCATTAATGAGTGGTGTTTGTGTGAGTGTCCTATAAATTGTCTAAATCAAGAAAGAATCGGAAGATAATTTAAAGAACCAAGATATCTCTACACTATTACAAGCAAATAAAATAATGATGTGGATCAAGATAGCAGTGTGATCACATCCTAAGCAAAACTGGTAGTGTATTGAGGGCTAAGTACAGACACCATGAGAAAATACTGTCTACAGATTTACTCTTCATAACAACTCTAAGAAGTAGATGTTATTTTCTTCATTTTGTATACTAAGAAACTGAAGCTTAGTATAAAGCAAAAGACCAACCTAGATTCATACAGCTACAAATGATGCAAGTGAGACTTGAACCCAACCCGTCTGGTCGAAGGCCCATGGTAAGTACAAAGCTGCTAAGTGGTTGTAAATCAGGTGTCTCTGAAAGGCAATTCAATTCAGACTTGCTCTCTC
>PVHX01008726.1:0-81290 GCA_004024805.1 Geosciurus inauris
AAAAAAAAATAAAAATTAAAAAAAAAAAAAAAAAAGCTGAACTAAAACTTAAAAATGAAACAGCCAGGTGCACACCTGTAATCCCAGCACACCTGTAATCCCAGCACTTAATGTGCAACATTTTTGTCCCTGGTGAACAACTGATAGCAAGTATAGGGGATTATAAATCCTGAGACAGGAGAATCCGGAGTTGAAAGCCAGCCTCAGCAAAAGCGAGGCACTAAGCAACTCAGTGAGACCCTGTCTCCACATAAAAAAAAAATAGGGCTGGGGATGTGGCTCTGTGGTCAAGATTCCCTGAGTTCAATCCCCAGTACCAAAAAAAATAAAAATAAAAATAAAAACAAATACCTCCTATTATTATTTTTCTATCCTTTTCTTCATTAAAACTAATTCATTTCATTATTTATTTAGGTTAAAACCAACGATAGTCCCAATTAGAGCTACTTCTAAGATTTGAGGGCATATGGTTAATTTAGCCAATATTTGGGGGTGGTTTCCCCCTTAAAACCACATGTAAAACATAGGGAAAACATAGCTTCTAAAGAACTAAAATCATATCACTTTTTCCAAAATTTTGTTAATTATGTGGTATCACAACACTAGCCACAGTCTATATGTCTTTGCATTTCCTGATGAAAAGGCGGGCTCAAAAGAGGAAATGTGCTAACATTAAAGTATAACATAAGTATAATTAAGCAAACACTGTCTTCTGAAGGGAAAATTGAAATGTCAGAGTTATAGCATTTCATATGGTAAAAGCAACATCTTATGCAAAGGGTAATTTCCAAGAGTAGGAAGGTGAATTCAGAGGGTACAACTAAACTCAGCTGAAAGAGGTACCTTTGGCCTAATTATGTTCTTCTATGTTTCTGTCCATAAGCATTACACTTTTCACATTTCTATGAAAAAAGACCCATAGTTAATGAGATCCATAAAGATTCCTTAATCAGCTTATATTGTGTAAGAGTATTAAAGTCTCCATTTTCACAACAGGCACATGAAATACACACTTTTATGATATATTACTAGTACAGGAACTTACATCTCTCTCCCCTTGAACCACCTGCAAATTTTAATAGTCATGTATCGCCAGGGTACCAGAAACTCATAAAAGTTTAACCTGCCAATTAACAAGTAGGTAAAGCTCCAGCCCTGCACCATAATTCGTTTGCTTCCAAGATATAGTCAGCAAAACCTAGAAAACATTTCCTTGAATTTTTTGCAAGGCAACTATATTCTAGGACTGATTCTTTACCAACATCACCAAAAAGTAAAAGCACATAAACATGTATAAGATAATCATGTCTGTATGGAGGACATAAAGATAGTGAAAATGTGGAAGTTTAAAAATGGACTTGGTTATCTCCAAAAAGTTGCTATGTGAAGTTTGTTTGGAAAAGGCTGCTCTTGTTTCAAATTCATCTGTGCCTTTTTAAGTGCTGTGATATAGATATCTGCCATTTCATTCATTTCAGCAAGAGGCTGCCTTAGAAGATATTGTATGTTTATTAGGACTATTTGCTCTTAGGTAAATATCCAAACCACAAACCATGCTCCCAAAGGCAGAACTCACAAAATACAGAAATCCAAAGAAACCACTCCAAGAAAGAAAAAAGCTCCCAATTCTTTTCTGTTACAATGGCAATGGCTTCTAAGGACATTCCGATAGGATGACTGCAGACTGTGTTTAAGTTTCACAAACGGCCCCTTAGTGTCAAGGTCCTTGGTTTCAGTCCCAGCCTAGCTAGTCATACTAGGAATTACTACCATATTAAGAAATTGGCTATTTTTCTGAACTTACAGTACCAGGCAGAGCTATTTTATTTTTCTAGTGCTTTGTTTATGTGAACTAGCCTCCTAAGAGGGAAATTAAAAGATTTATGCCAAAACGCTAGCAGAAGTATTATTATATGGTGTCTGATTTTGCTGTAGCTGAGAGAATATACACATACTCAAAGGCCAACAGACAGATACAAGTAAGGAAGTTGTTCATTCGTTCATTCTTATTTTACTGAGTGCCTCTACAACTCAGGAACTTTACCCTATAGATACAATAATTTGAAAAAACAAAAACAAAACAAAACAAAACCTGCTTTCACATATCTGAAAATGTACTGAGGAAACCTGTTAGGCTGGTTCTTCACTATTTTATCATTGCAACAGAATTCATTGTTTCTAGACTCACATTTGTAAAATTAATAACACCTAGTATTCATTGTGTGCTAACTTTTTGCTGAGTATAATTCTAAGTATTCTATGTACATAATCTCATTTAATTTTTCCAAAAATTCCACGACACAAGCACTATGGAGTTATGAGTTGCCATCCACCAACAATCATGACCAAAACTCAAATCCACTCTGTTAGACTTGACAACACTTCTTATGATTTCATCATCTCTATCTAAAAAATAATGTATAACCCAATCTTAAAGGATTTCAACTCTACTTAAAGAAAATTTCAGTGGAATTTATATATCTAGCAGAAAGAAACACAATCATATTTTCTTCAAAAACTGGGGAGAGTAGCATCCTTTTCCTTAATGGTCTCCAGAGCACAGTGCCTATTGACATCTGAAAAACAGTTTTGCAGGTTTACTATTGTTCTATGGAACTGATGTATCCCGGTGCTCTAACATTTAACTTCATAAATGCTCTGCAAAGTTTTAAGAATCCAAACAATGCAATTGATTAAGTGCCTAGACACACTGTGCTAAAGAGTTTATGAGCAGTGGGACTGTTTTCTGTCAACAGAAACTGACCAATCACAGATGGCTGGGCACTGACTTTGAATCTCCTGTTCCTGTTGGTCATTCAGACATTTTTGGATTTCTTGTCTAAATATACGTGGTCCCACTGTGAGATTTGTTACAATAGTGTGAAGCTTCAGAATAGGATTGATACACAAAATTTTAATGTGCAACATTTTTGTCCGTGGTGAACAACTGATAGCAAGTATAGGGGATATTCAAAGAACATTTTCCTTTGGCAGAAAAGAAATGATTCTTGGTTCTGCAGAAACAATGATCAAACAGAACTCATACTTTTTCTAGAAATAGAGCAAAGCACTCAATTAATAGGTTTATAAAATCTGAAGATTAAGAGTTGATTAATCTTGAACAGGCTGAGAAAGAAGTGAGATCTAAAATAGAAGGAAAAAAAAAGATCTTGGTCTCTGGGAGAATTATACATAATGAGATCAGCAGATCTTTGTATGAAAGACTACCTACCCAAGATGGTCCTATATTTCATGGATCTTTAACTGCTCACAGATACACAGTTCATATAGTCATATGACTAATTGTAATGCATGTAACCAGACTATTTTATTTCCTCAAAGAAACTTTATGTGATTATTTCTGAGACCCTATCTCAGATTAATCATTTTAAGAATACATTTTATAAATATCAACCCATTGCAATATTCATAGGTAATATTATTTTTAATAACCAGGAAGAGAGAAACCAAAACAAAGAACCCAATACTTTAGGTATAAGAAAAATGTTCTATGCAATATGATTAGCTGCTACATCAAAATTAGAAATCAAAAAAGTTGAATGCAAAAGTGAAAATACTGTTTAAAAATGTTTGTATGAGGAATTAGGACAATATTTTGTGTACAGTACAGGCATAATTATGAAAAGGTCATAATTATGAAACAATTGATAATATGTAGACTAAAATGAGATTCTAGGTTATTAGTATTTTTAAATAATGTTTTCTGTAAGCTAACAACCTTGGTGACTAAAATCCTATGGTACTTATGCTAAGTATCATAATTGTACTGCTTTTATATTTAAAACATACATTTATAACCAGCAATGGTCTAAGAGTAGTCATTTGTATAACTTCTGGTAGACAGTACTCAAAAGCCTAGAGGTGAGGGAAGGCAAGTTACACAGAAATTTGGCCAGAGAAAAGAAAAAACCTGCCAGGTAACTGTAATTGACTCAGTAAGAAACCAAAGGTAAGGAAGCCATCCCCAGAAAACTGAGCAGTCTGACTTTCAGCCCAATAGTTGTTTCATTTTTCTGGTTTTTAATCTTTTGAATGCCACACACTAAAGTGCTAAAGTAGTACTTTTGTTAAAGCACTAAAATTGAAGGTAAGAGGAAATTATTGTCAAAATTATACTTTAAAAGAAAAAAATACAGGCTGGGGTTGTATCTCAGTGGCGGAGCGCTTGCCTAGCATGTGTGAGGCACTGGGTTCAATCCTTAGCACCACATAAAAATAAAAAATAAAAAAAGGCATTCTGTCCATCTGCAACTACAAAAAAATTTTTTAATTCAAGGATAAATATTCTAATATTCTAACATTATTAACAATGTTGCCTTACTTCTTTCTCCAGATGATGATGATGATGATGATGATGATTCTTCTTCTTCTTCTTTTCCCTTTTTTTTAGAAAACACTGTCTTGTACTTTCAAAAGTTATTTTCAGCTGGGCATGGTGGCACAAGCCTGTAATCCCAGCACTTAGGGAGGCTGAGACAGGAGAATCGCAAGTTCAAAGCCAGCCTCAGCAACAGTGAGGTGCTAAGTAACTCAGTGAGACCCTGTCTCTACATAAAACACAAAATAGGGCTGGGGATGTGGCTCAGTGGTTGAGTGCCCCTGAGTTCAATCTCCAGTACAAAAAAAAAGTTATTTTCTTTCTTTTTCATGGCCCATCCTCCTTTATCTTTCCAGAGAGATGCTGACATAAGCTGGGTATTGTATTTTTGATAGGACGAGTTGTTCCACGTGAGGAGAAAAGGGACCAGAAAGGCTCTCCTGCTGCCCCATGGCTTATGTGTGCCTCTACACTGACTCTACTGTATTCCACCTGGGGATGGGAACATGAGGAGAGGGATGGCTATGGGGGGAAAAAATCTGCAGAGACATTGAAAAACAATCTAGAATGGGAATCAGTGACAGTAATTAAATATTGTAAAGGAATACCTGGAAACTGGAACTATGCTGATCTATGATAGGGTCAGAATTGGCATGTGAAACCAGCTTGAAGTCTCTCAAGTACACACATCTAAGTATTCAATCTAAAAAAAAGACAGGAAAATAATGAGTGCAACAGGGTGTTCAAGTTTTGTGACAGAAAAAAAATATGGGAGAAAATGGGAAAAAATAGAAAAAAAAAAAAAAAAAAGCCAAAAAAACAAAAACAACAACAAAAAAAACCCAACCAGCTAAATCTCTTCCTCCTTTCGCCAATGAATTATTATTGATCAAATCATAAAATCTAATACATTATTCCACAGTTATGATAATTTTACCATGAGAATCATGGAATTTCATTACATCTTGGATATGTTTCTAACTGAAATAAAATGACAAATTAGCAATATCTTATTATGTAAATATATACCTCACTGTATTTATAGACTTAACAGGAAATTGAAGCCTGTATGTACATATAGTCAATATAATTCCATGCTCCAAATTTGTAAATAAAGATATTTTCTATCCAATTCTCAAAACATGTAATCAGATATACAGTAAGAAGTGAAACGTAAACATATTTCCCCAAGCCACTGATTTACTATCAAGCAGAGGACTTTACGGACCAACCCAACTCTGACTCACAGCTATGCAATTCTCTGATTGCATCTGCCTCAGCCACAGCCAGCATTTTATATAATCACTCTGTTTAGAACATCAGATTTCCTGTGGATTTTTTTTTAGACTTGCTATGTTACCCTAAATTTCCTCCCTGAAGGTTAACATAATGTACATTGCTTTTGATTGAGTTTGTTCTCGAAAGCAATGCCTCATCAAAGAAGAGCATGAAAGCAACCTTTCATTCAACTGTGTTGTATACAAGATTCACTCCAAGCACCAGCAATAGCAAATATTAACCAGCTCCCTACTTCCAGAGTAATGGCCCCTATTGTCACCACACTGCATTCTCTAAACCAACAATCTTATGCCTCTCACACATCTGAAACCCTCTGAGGGCACTCCAATACATTCTGGATAAAAGCCAAGCCCCTTGGGTAGGCATTTGAGACCCTCCATGAGCTGGTTTCTGTTTTCCACTCCAGGCTCATCCCTCACCTCACCCAATCTTACCAATGTGTACTTCATTCTTATTGAGAAGGTTGTCATTCCTCTACTCACCAGGCTGTGTCATGCCTTCCTGCTTTTGCCTCAGCCCAGAACTCCCCTCACCCTGGGCTGGTATTCAAAACCGACCATGAACTCCTACTCAACCTTTAAGATTTACTTCAAGAGCTTTTTCCTCTAAGAAACCCTCTCTGAACTCTTCATCCTGAGCCACGTGACTTGCTCTGTTTCCAGAATAATTTGAGATCCCTGGATGGTTACACTGATTACATTATTTTGATATAATCTGCTTCTCTGCTGTACCTCTGCTTAGATGGAAAGAGCCTTGAGAACTGAAGAATGGGGAAGCAAGTCTTATTTTTCTTTGGTATCCCCTCGCAAGTCAACCATGGTGCTTAATGCAAGATTGGTGCTTAATAAATAATTCTTTCCCAAAAGGTACTTAAGACATTTGCCAAATAGACTGGTGAGAGAGATATGAAACAAGTATGTAAACAGCCATAAATCAGGAAGTGAATATAACAAGTGCCACAAAGGATGGTACAAATAAAAGCCAATGCAAGAGTAAAGAGGAAACAGTGGATTGAAAACATCAACAAAAGTTCTAATTGAACTGGCTCTTTTAGAGTGGGTAAAATTTTGATGAAAGGAAATAGAAAGAAAACCAGAGAAACTACCAGAGGCCATAACAACAGCTTGTGAACTATGTGTAGTAACTGGGCAAGAGAGGTATATATAGCAGAACAATATGGAGCAAAAAGAAAAGCAGGATAGGAATAGAGTGTGAGGGGGTACTTTGAAGGCTCATGCACTAAAAGAGTTCAAACCATATCAGATGCAAGTAAGGGAAAAACATTTCAGGGTTTCTGTTGTTTGTTTTTGGTGCCAGGGACTGAACCCAGGGATGCTTAACCACTAAATCACATTCCCAGCCTTTTTTATATATTTTATTTTGAGACAGTGTCTTGCTAAATTGCTTAGCACCTCACTAAGTTTCTGAGGCTGGCTTTGAACTTGTGATCCTCATGCCTCAGCCTCCTGAACCACTGGGATTACAGGTAAGCACCACCACACCAGGTTTGCATACAGTTTTGACAAGAGGCAACATCACTAATCATTGCTTATTGTATGCCACTAAACTATTAGGATTATTCTCTACCCCTGTCACTACCACCCCAGTATAATCAGCTATATGGCTTTAAATATGGCTGAGGGGCTGAAGGTGTGGTAGAACATGGGTGAAGTCAATCCTCAGCACTGAAGTAAATAATAAATAAGTATAATGATAAATAGAAAATATTAAAGCCCTCAGCTTTAAGAAGGTCCAGAAGAGCTGAGTGTTTTGCAAAAGAACACAGCTCTGAAACCTCAACAGACCTGCTCCCTCCTTTTCTCCTCTACTCCATCTCCAAATGAGATAAACAGTTATAAAATCCTGTCAAGCAGCTGAGGGAAGATGAGAACGGGTGCCCAGTAGACATGTATAGATTAGAAAGGAGAGAATATAAAGATAAGAGAGAACTGTCCTTTCCTCTAGTATAAATGGTTTTCATGGAGTCCAGGAGGAGATCATCAAGTCATTTTATTTCCTATCAGCCTATAATTTCAAAACTATGTCACAATATAAATGTATAACACTTCATAAAAATACCAACTTCTGGTAGTTTTCAAAGAGCAAATCCTTGACATGCCAAAACCAAAAGGACTAAAAAGTATTAAAAGCTGGACAAAATGCATGAAGACTCTAAGAGTCCAGAAGAGTCATAAATAGCCTAAAATGATTAAGTTTAGACTGAAGAATTTCTTACCATTTTCATACCACATTTAAGGCATCTGAGCATACCTTACACAAATTATACTACAGGCTGAGTATACCTCATCCAAAATAATTAGCACTAGAGTATTCTGATTTCAGCTTTTGGAGTATTTCATATACGCAAGGAGATACCTAAGGAATGGGACCCAAGACTAAACATGAAATACATTTATGTTTCATATATGCCTTAAACGTAAGCTTGAAGGTAATTTCATGTATAAGTTTTTGTGTCTGCATTCTAACTGCAATGTGTTACATGAGGTCAGGTGTGAGATTTTCCACTTAGGGCATCAAGCTGGCACTCAAAAAGTTTTGGATTTTGGAGCACTTTAGGTTTCAGATGTCTAGAAATGTTCAATTTGTACTGTGCTTATTAAGTATCTGGTAACTCATCCTTAACACTCATATCCCTCAATGTTAGCTGATGGCCCAACCTAAACACTCACACCCCATTATGATAGGATAAGGGAACCTAAGAGGAAATAAGTTTTGCACATGGCAAAACAGTAAGGCATCTGATGTGTAGATGTCAGGTTATAATATATAAAATCTCCCACATACTGCTGTTCAGGAGTTGTACGCTTGGTTAGGATAGGGATGGGCAGGAAGCAGGGCATACCCTACTCCTGACATGTCAGGGAGACCGGTGTTAAGGATGAGGTGGACTCAGACATGTGGCTGTCGAAGGAGCTGGGGTATGACAGCATTCCCTCCCATCAGATGACTTCTTAATTTCACAAATGTTGAATGAATGGTCATTTACCGAGAGGGAGTTGAAGAGGTGTGAATGAGAATTTAAAAAGAATGAATAAGGGAACAGAGTTTATGGTATAGAAGAGGATGGTGACAAGTGACACAGAAAAATATAAGTGCTGCTTCAATTCATGTGAGTCAGTAGAGAGGATGAAAATGAATTAGATGGGTGAGGCCAAGGAACAGCATCTATGATGAAAGCAATTAACTTAAGACCTCTGGAAAAGGAAGGGTGGCCTTCAGCAACAATCCACTTCAAGAACTGGCGATCTTGTCATACAAGTCTCCATTTAAAAAAAAAAGGAAAACAAATTCTTTGGCCACTTCTTCCAAAGGCATTGTAACTTTTGCTCTTTTCACTTCCTCTGAGACATGGCCCCAAGCAATATGTTTCTTCTTCCATCTAATGTTATCTCTAACTCTCCAAGCTAGCTGTTGAAATAAAAATAATGAAGGACTCACTTATCAATTCTCCAAATTCCTGGTGTTTTGTTCATCTTTTGGGCTCAAGGACACTAAGAAGAGGTCCTGTGACCTCCTAAGCACAGACTGTTTCCCCAGCCTAAAGAGTTAGAGGAAGAAATGTGATTTTGAGTTTACTGGGAGCAGGGCTGCCAGCTACACAGGTACCTTGGGCATTTCATGCAGCCCAGCTCCCAGCTTCTTTCCCAGAAGTTTGCCTGTGACTATCCTGGAGGGGTGGGATGATCCTCTGTTCTGCTCTGCAAGACACAAAGCAAACACTCTACTGAACCTCAAGGGAAGATGCCTCATTCTTCTTGATTAGAGTGTACTCCAAATGCTCCTCTGAGAAAATATGATGCCTGGGGAAAAAGTGCCTTGCAGAGGAGCATACCCATTTGAATGACAATCGCTTTCCAGGTTGCTATGATATGAATCACCTCACTTACCCTTATTACTGTAAGTTCCCTTGTCAACAAAACAACAAATGAAAGTTGAATTTTACTGTTTTAAACAATAAGTGCCATTTACATCAATTTTTAAAAGTTAAATTTAGCTGAAAAATTCCATATGCTTTAGTTTTTCCTTCTGTACCTTTTATATCACAGATTTTTTTTCATTGTTGTACTAAAAAAAAATCTAGAAGAAGAAAAAATATCACTTTTTTTTCCTTTTTGTGACACCGGGGATAACTCCTACCCTTGTAAATTTGGTACAGTAGGGTGGGTTTTTCAGTTTCCCCATGTTGTTTTACTCAGTACCACCTGATAAAAAGCTTATAGAAATTAGCTTTGCCACACACCACTGACCTGCAGAGTCATTTTTCAGCTTCATGAACAAGTCCAAAGAAGAGGAAATTATTTTTTATTAACCAGGTACTAAAAACTAAAGCCTTTTATAAGAGTTGCTTGCTTCTTTCCACAGAGACCACTGGGCAAAAGAAAAGAAACCCAACTGTAATAACTGTGCACATAGGCAGCTTTATTAAAATCTATATGGTGAAATTTTTAATACAATCAAATAATCATAAAATATGTTAGGTATTTATGGTAAATACAACTATTATTATACACCTTTCTCCTGTGACACCACCCCTGGGAGAAAGAGATTTCGTTTGTTTCAAAAATTAGCCTTTTTGTAAGGTGCTTTTGGGCTCCTTTAGTTAAGGTCAAGTTGCATTTTCCATTATAAACCTGTTTCCAGGGGTTTATTACTTTGTCATAAAAATCTGCTTGGGGCTGAAATATGGCATATAGAGTCTTAGCTCAGCAGCACATTCTTTTTAAAAATGTATCAGAATTGGCTAAACACAGTTCAGTCACATTTGAATGATAAAATTATGACCAAATACATCTTAAAGAATCCAGCACGCTAACGTGGCTGAAACACTGAGTGAACCCAAACTCACATTTACAGCCCTGTATCTTTCCACTTGTCTAATCTACAGATCTACAAAGTCCACCAACATCTCTAGTTGAAGATCTGGCAAAGGTGCTTAAGTCTAAAAAGATAGAACAAAAGGAAAAACAAAAGCAAATGAACTCTATCTAAAGCAGTACTATATTTTCGGAGACCTAAATAAAAGTTTTCCAACAACAAGACCTTGTTTCACCAAAATTCACAATGAAAATATTTTCTTTTCTTCCAGAAAATAAGAAGACATCAGCTAAAATGTGAAAAAAAAAAAAAATCTATCAAAAAACGGATAGGGTTCATTATGAAATAGTGTTAATCTGTGATTGCTTTTGTGGAGCATTGTCTTAAAAGGTTTTTGTTTGTTTTGAAATATCATAAAATGAAGAAGGATAGTACTTTGAAGCAGTTGTCAAAACTGTTCATAATTTGAAGCCACCAGGGATACCTTCCAGGATTAGGGTTCAGAAATAAATTATGCCACCCTGGAATACAAATATACTTTGGAATAAATTTGGAATTTAAGATCGACTATTGTAACTTGGAAAAAAATCACTTTACCTCAGAAGGTTTCAGATTCCTCAATTGGAAGATGATGGGGTTGGATTCATGATTACCAGTATCCCTTTTGGTTTCCCTTTCCCAGGATGAAATACACAGGCAATACCTGGTTTGGGGTATTGCTACTGTGTGACACTCTTGAAGACCACAGGAGAGCTCCCTCTCTGAGCTCTTTTAGTCCTACAATTAAATGGATAATAATTGGGAACGTGGAATTTTTGTCTTTGAACTGTAAATGTAAATCTTACTACAACCAGCTTTTTGTTACAGGTAATGAGGGGAGGATGTCACAGAGAATATATATCCATAGAGCAGAATGTTTAAAAACCCCTTGTACTTTAATTTGTCCGTGTATTACATGAATTTTTAAAAGGAGATTGAATTTCTGAATGATGTCTTAGAATTTTGCATTCTCAAAGACACTCATTAACATCCACTGGGAGGAGAGGAACCTAGATATTTTCTCAAGAGGTAGTGGTGATGTTTACATTTTGCAAAAACAGTAAATAAATTGCCAAAAGAATTCACCTAGGGAATAATCACTATGCTGATCCTACGTGATGCAAGAGTGTTATTGACTTCACACTGCTATTTTCAGATTCCGTGACGTTTTTCTTTCTGTAATAAACAAGCATGTGCTGGCTTTTCACTCTAAGTTGATAATACCATATTTGAACAATAAAGAGCTTCTTAGCTTCGTGCTAATGTGGCACTATCATTTTTCTTTCTTTGATAAACAAGATCTGGACACGAACATACAATGACCACTGCCTTTTACCCCCATTCTCTTTCACACATCTTCATCCACTTAAAACCTGCATGTCTTCTGTTTTATTCATATCCATAGTTTTCTTAATCATTTACTTTTATACATTTTCACTGTATTCTCTCCTTACCCTTCTTGGTCTGCCTAAAAATAGGAAACAAAATGATCTTTTACAACACAGGATTGATTTTCCTTACTTAGGCTGAATCTGGCAGTTAGTGGTGGAACTGAGAGAGAAGGTATGACATAAGTAAAAATACAAATAACAAAGAATTTTGTTTTACAGCAAGATGACAACCTTTGGCTCAAAAATGAATCAGAAGAGCTTATAACGAACATACTAACTGAAGTGTTTTGCTTCCAAACATTTTGCAACCTTTAATATATTGACTGAACAAGATTTATCACCACTAATCAGACACCTGTAATTTTTAAGCTTGGTCTCCATAAAGGAGTGTGAAACTCTGGGGCACCATCTCTAAAGAATGCCAGTCAAGGGTAAAAATTAGCGCCTTGACCTCTATCCTTTAAAACAATTTACAGGGTCAAAATGGGGTTCAAATAAAAACACAAGAGCAGCCTCAAAGGTTAAATAAAATTATAGAGGAGAATATATGGGGAAGGCAAAGGAAGGGGAGGGGTGGATGTCAGATCCTCTGTTTCCAAGCTGTTGAGGACACTGATGGCCTAACTGTACATCCTGTGTTAAATGCAGTGAGTTCATTCACATCACTGTCTGTTCCCCCTATAACTGCTCCTTGCTGATACCTCCATAGTCCTTATCATTTCTGTAATCAGTGTGTGTGTGTATGTATGTATAATTTTTAAAAAATTTTTTTTAGTTGTCAATGGACTTTATTTTATGTACTTATATGTGGTGCTGAGAATTGAACCCAGTGAGTCACACGTGCTAGGCAAGCACTTTACCACTGAGCCACCACCCCAGCTCAGTGGTATATATTTATTTATTTATATATTTTTATATTTATTTTATTATTTAAAAATATAATTTTTAAAAACTCTAGTTAATGTCCATCTCCCCCTAGAACATAAGTTCTCTATGAGCAGTAATGACTCCGTGTTTCCTATTCATATTTATTCCCGGTGCCAGTGCCCAGAACAGGGCCTGGCACATAGTACCCATCACTAAACACTTGTAGCAGGAAGGGAAGGACAGGAAGGGAGGGGAAGAAGAAGAGGCGGGGAAGGGCAAATAGGGAATGGAGACTGAGAGGAATGACAAACAATTGGGGGGCTACTTAGAACACTCAACTAGTAATTGTACGTAAAGAATGCCTTGTCAGGCTGGTGTTGTGTATCAGTGATAGAGCATTTGCCAAGCATGTGTGAGGTACTGGGTTCGATTCTCAGCAAAACATATAAATAAATTAATAAAATAAAAGTCCATCAAAAACAAAACAAAACAAAAAAGACATCATAAAGTCCTAAAGGAGTCAAATTTAAAAAAAAAAAAAACTAACAATGCCTTGTCCCTATATCCTTCTTAATAAAATATTTCAAAATATTATGATTTATCACGTGAGAAACCAAGTCTAAAGCAGAATCAGTTATTGACTAATATGTCAGCTTTGAAAAAAGGCACCTCTCAAGTTTCTTCATGTAGAAAAATTGTATTAAATGTTAATGGCATCAGTATTAAATTATACAGCTCTAGATTTTTTGAGACACAATTAAAAGCTTTAGGCTTTTTCTTGGAAATAGGTATTGGCTTTGGGAGAGCAGTGGTTGAAGTTTAAAGTGTTAAATAAGAAATTCTAATATGTGTTGACAATGTCAAGTTTCTAGCTTATGGACTATATCTTTTATAATCACAAGTAATACCAAAGAAATCCAATTTCTGAGAGAATAATCATACTTGAGAACCCTTTAACAAAGAATGCTGTTCTTCCCAAAAGAGTACAAAGATACTATTTGAAGTGTTAAATTGCTAAAAATATAAACATGAAAGATATCTGACATAATTCATTTGTTCTGCAATCCCACAATCTGCAAACACAAAATTAAAACATGCCATGCCCATGTGCACATTTCCAACTGAAAGTGCAAAACCCAATCCAAACAAGTTATGAGACTGCTTTATTTTTATGTAGCATTTTCGCACATTATCTCCTTTACAACTTAAAATAATCTCATAAGATTGATAAACCCCATTTTAAGGCTAAATTGCTTTCCAGATCACACAGCTAGTGGGAAGACCAAGACTCAAGGCCTCAACTTACTTCAACTTTCATGGTCTGTCCATTTTATCATAATTGTCTCCACAACAGTTAAAAATACTTCCTTTAGTAAAATGTCAAATGTAGCACAATTATAAAATTAAATCTACATTGTAAAATTGCTATATTATCATTTTGGCCAAAATTTTTTTGTAAATCAGGTCAACCATCATAATCAGATTAATGCTAAATGTCTTATGTTTATTATTTAACTCAGTGGAAATTTCATTTTATTTTGTTAAATTTTGTTAAATGAAAATTTAAAAACTGAAATACCTATTAATTAATAAATACTACATAAGTAATTGTGTTGTTGATTGATTTGTAAAGTGTCCTTTGATACAAGAAATGACACATTCATACATAAAACTGTTCTACTAAAGCTTGGCCTTGCAATCTTATAAACAGTAGCCTTGCTACAGCCTGGCATGCAGGCAATCTGCAAAGTATAGTTCTTAAATGATGAATTTCTACAAAGAGGAAACTTAGCATATTATAATAACCCTTGATCCAGGGATCTGCTTTAGAATAACTGTGGAACATTCCATACACACACATGTCCGTGTGGTGCACACATACTACTTGAACTACCGCATCGAAAATTCCAAAGCAGGGTCCAAACATGTACTCAATAATTCTACAGGAAACTATGATTAAAAGTCAAAATGAAGGTTATTGCTATAAAGTATAAATTTGTTTATAAACATAAACTAATTTTTTAAATAATAATTTATGACATTATATACAAAAATGATACTGAACTCTAAGAATTATGGCCTTTGCTCCCTCGTGGTATTTCATCCCTATATCACCACCAATAAGCACAGCTTTCTCAGACTCCATTTTAATTTGTTAAAAGCAACAAGACACCTACAAGATTTTAGTAAGGAGATTAAGAAGTTCCCCGCCTCTGATGGTCCCTTTAACAAACAAGATATGATTGTAGAGGCCAGCCTTTTCCTAAATATTTAAGGGCCTTGTAGAAATGCTAAGTGGAGATTATTTAAAGACTTAAGTACACAGAAACCTGACACACTCATTTTTAATGGGGAGGTAGACTGTTGTTTATTTAGCTTTTGAAATCCATCCTAAATTTGGCTTTATGGAACCAAAAAAGTCTAGCTTTAAATTAACAGACTGCTTTCTACTGTCCAAGGGATAATTTGAACTTCACGGAGACATGTCTATGAATGGAAATAAAAATAACTCACATTGAACTCTAAGTGCTACTCCACATGCCTTTCACTTGCCACAAGGCCCATTGCTTCACACATTGCTTTTTAGCAGCCTGTAGGAAACTTTCACTGAAACAATTTCCCACAACCAAGAAAAGGCAGGCCAAAATGATTTCACTTAAAAAAAAAAAAGCAACATAAACTTCCTGAGCTTTTAGTATCTAGGGTATTAAAGCATCCCCGTCAGGGCAGGAATGGGAAATAGGGGACTCACAAAATCCTCCAAAATTCTGTAGCTTTAATTTAGCTCACTCTCCTCCTGTGTTCTGAACAACAATGTACTCCCTATGAAGTATTCCTCCTAGTCCTAAATCCTTCTGCCTCTTCACCTCACCTCATCCACTCTTAAAAACTTAATTCAAAATTTAGGAATATTTCAAATATCTATAAAAGTAAAAAAATAATAAGAAGCATGCCTGGTTTAAAACAAGTTAATATTTTGTCGTATTTGCTTCAAATCATTTTTGTTCCCTCCCCTCCTTTACCATGCACAGCTGATGCACCTTATGATAACCTCCCTGGTCCTACTGGGCCAAAATTACCTCTCCTGCAAAACTCTTTTTTTTCTAATTCTATTTAACCAATTTTATGTTTTCTTTCTGTCCAGGATGGTTCTTATAAATTTGACTAGTTTAGTTTGCTATGTACCTTAGGCTAAATTAATTTGTATGATGCTTAATGACTCAGGTTTTCTACTTCATCTTGTGACAATGTTTTTCTTTAAAAAGAAATCCATTTTATCTGTTTTAAAAATTATCAGCACATAGTTTTCATCTTTCTTTTTTATTTTAACGTTCTATTAAATCAATGTTGTGTTCACTTCTATTTCCAATAAAATTTATGTAGACTCCTCTACACTTAGTTTTTTTTCTTATAAACCTTGGCAGAATTTTTAGTAATTTATTTATCTTTTCAATTACTTTTTGTCAGTCATATCAAAACACATTCAGCACCTACCATCCTTTTGAGCCTTTTTGTAAACTCTTAACTCTGAATGTCAAGTCCAGCAAATCAACAGCGTCAACAGAAAGAGTATTCAGTTGCTTTCCTCTGCCCTCCTCTGGCTGTTTCTAGGCTAAATGACATCCAACTGCACCCCTCTCAAGTGAAAAGTGAAATACCATATCCTCTAGAAAAACAAAAAGCATGGCTTCAAAGACTTTGTTGCTAATAAGGCAAAATGTGAAACATGTCAACAATAAAATGATGTGGATGCCTAATACACAAAGGGAAAATTTCAACAGTTCTGGGAAATTTTGTTACTTGGACTGCAGGTGTTAGCAAATGTGACAGTGTGGGAATGGATTTAAGCTAATAATATTACAATTATAATAACAGCAATAGTTTCCATTTACCAAATACTTATGAATGCCAGTAACTAAGATTAGTATCACTCATACATAATGTGTGCATGTGTGTGTGTGTGTGTTGGGGGGTGGTAATAACTAACTAAATAGTCACAGAAAATTGGCTGGTCATAATAAACCCAGTTTATAGGAAATCTATAGCTCAGGTCGACTGAGTAACTTGCCTAGGTGACAAAACTTGCAAACTGTGGTTCTGGATTGTGAATACAAATCTGTATAACTCCACAAACCTCTCTTCTCACTGTGTTTTGCTCACTTCGTTCAAAAAAAAAGTGTTAGCTAAGTTATGAGGATGATAAAGTCATTTGATGTTAGGGAAAAGATAAAAGTAAAAGAACAGGGAAGTAAAAGGTACCTGGAGGACAGTGTAAATAATGATGTAAGCAAAATTTACTAAAACTTACATCGTGTCAGGCCCTGCTCTAAATAGTAAACATGCATGTCACTCATGTTGTCCTGAAAACAAGCACATAAGGGAAAACTTCCATTGCCCTCACTTGATGGAAGAAACTAGGGAACAAAAAGGTGAAGTAATATGCCCAAGCCTGCCCATGTAGCATGTGACAGTTCTTGGATTTATATCCAAGTGTTTTACTCCAGAGCTACCATTTTTATTAAATGAGAATGAGGAAGAAATGGAATATTTGAAGGAGGTCCCTAGTGTCATCAAAAGAGGTTCACTATTTTCAGTCGCAGCTTCTGGGGAACACTGCTTGAAGTGTTGATGTGCTGCATGAGTAAAAGGATCTCATGGTCAACTAGAGAATGGCAGGAAGGTTAAATCCAGGTAAACAGGTCCACTTTGCAGCAGGACTTCTCAGAAACTTTAAAATATATCACCATACAAGTGTATACTACTAAGACAAGAATATAGAGCACAAGGTTTTCTAATCTTGGACCAAGAAAGAGCTATCGCTTCACAGAGCACCTGTTGACACAGTCCCCTAAGTGACTTCTCCATGGTCATACAGCTAGTTAGAGGTAAACCCAGAGCCAGAACTAAAGGTTTCTGGCTTCTGAGTCAGGCACTGCCTGGCACAGAGAGTGAGGGATCTCAAAATGTATCCCATGGACAATGCATAACAATTTAAGTTTTTCGTGAGCAGGAAAAAGTATGACCCAGAATATACTAAAGTGGTGAGATATTGGCAGCCTTTACAAAACCACTGCAGAAACTCAGGAGTGTATGCAAAGCAGCCTGATTTGGGAGGTGGTCGGAAGCAAGAATAACATCAACCATCCAAGATCCAAAGAAAACTTTTTCTACTGCTTGGAGCCAGTAGTGTTCAGAGAAATTGCTGCCCTACTGGTATTTTAGCTGTAATTCTAAAGAAACCTAAGACCAGGCAGTATACCCCCTCTCCAGTTCTACCAGCTTACTCTAGGGAACAGTCATCACATAGTCTCTATATAATAAGTCTATTCATTATATGAACATTACTTATAAATACAGCTATATTTCTTCCCCACAAAGACCAAGCAAATCATTGGCAAACCTTTGCATAAATTTTCAGTTTCATCCCTCATGTCACCCCAACTGCCTCTTTTTTGAACACATGGACATGCGTGTGTGCAATTGTGTGTAGTCTTTCATTTAGGGGCAAGCACAACTGAGATCTAAAAATATCGTAGTTTTTTCAAAACAGCTACACTAATTGATGTGTATAGGGAACATGTTGGTCATGTTCACAAAATGCCAAAATAAATTTTAAAAAACCATATCCTCAGGAAGTCACATACTCTTTAAAGTACATGACCACAAAGGCAACTTTGATTAAAAAAAAAAAAAACTCAAAATAGTTGTATCTTCCATAGTATCACAAAATATTAACAATTAGGTAACAGTGTCATTTTTACCTTTTGCTGCCTTATCATCTAGTCCAATTGCCTTTAAGGTGCTCATTTGCTTTTTTTTAATGCAAATCTTTGACATGGAGAAATTCCTTCCCATCATCCTGTGGCAGATGCCACTAGCAGTTAGCTACTAAAAGCATTTCTCCTCTCATACACAGCACCACCTCCTGTATAGTTAGGTGAAGTGACATCATTCTCTCCAGTGGAACTGAGCAAAGGTAACACATGCCATTCTCAATCTTGCCTCTGCAGAATGATGACTAGCATTCTTCCAGATGCATCTCTCTTCCAGTGCCTGGGATGCTGATGTTTTGGACAGCACTGGAAGCTATGTGCTGAAGATTCCAAAACTACCTCAAGATAGGTCCCTGGACATCAGAGAAGAAGAGAGCAGTTGTGCTGACCAAAAGGCCTATAACCCCAGGACTCAAAAGGCAATTCAAGTGCCTAGGAAACTGCAGCTCTGGAGGAAGAGAACATCAAAAGGCCATAATGTTCTTGTGCATTCCTGGCTCCTTACTGCTTTTTACAGAGTATGACAAGAAAAAAACATTAATCTGGATAAAATTTAACTAGGTTGTAGACAGAAATATCACAAAAATTTGGGACTTCGTAAGACTGAAAAATCAGACTGTGTCTCATTCCCAAACAGCAAAAATAAATACAATGCTAAAAGGCTTTGAACAGTAAAAATCCATTAAAAATTCCCAAGTGAGGTCCCGTGACAACAAAAATACAGATGGTGCCACCTCAACCTCTTCCCCCAATCCATTCTTTCAGATGGACATAGAATGGCCACAAGGAAATAAGAAAGAAGCGAAGAAGATAGAAGGGAAATAAAGCAGAGTTAAGAACTATGTTTTGAAAAACTTGGGATGTTTTTCCTGACCATCAAACTGATCGGAAGCCATACATCAGAACCTACTATATTTCTGAGGAACTGAACCTACTATATTTCTGAGGGAACTGAATCACTAAAGAAACAAGAAACTATGGTAAAGGAGGCAAACTGTCCAATCAGAGTCTCTAATAGACATTTGAAGCTGCTCCTCAAAAAACAAAGCAGACAGAAACAAAAACAAAAAAACAAAAAAAGCCCACTTCTTCCTTCATTCCTCTTCCATCCTCATAGGCTGAACAAAACAACATTGGGGTCCAAACCTTCACTAAGGGGAAAGTGTCTCTGGAAGCTATGTAGTCCCAAAGGCAGGCACCTATCCCACTGTCCACTTCAGATATGCTCAGGGAGGACGTGGCAAAGGGAGAATTTCCCAGAGGACCATGACAGGGGCTATAGAAAACATGAAAAAAAATGTTCTAGGGACACTTTTGGAATAAATTGGGGGACAAAATTGTGTTCTTGGGACAATTTAGCATCATTTGATTATCTTAGCCACAGACACAAATACAGCAGGGTATTTTTAGTCAGAATATTTATATTTTTTTGAAAAAAGCACACATGATTAAGTCAAATAGATTATTTTCTCCTTGACAAGATGAACACACATGTATCCCATGTATAACTTAAAATATTGCTACTATAATTTAAAACTCAAATTTTAGGAACCCTTTAAATTAAGAAAAACATTGGGTTACTGCAATCTAATGTGAATGGAAAGCCTTTTCCTCTCATGGATTATTTTGCCCCCTATAACCTATTTTGACATAAAAAACGTTATAGTTTTAAAAAGTAGAGAATATAATTTCATTGCACTCCCATACCCATAGATTTCAATAAATCATATAACCACATCATATCATTAAAATTACTATCAAAAATATCAAAAAAGAAGATGTTTTATTCAACACTTTCTCTTTATGACAACAACTAGTATAGTTTAATCATTTATTTTGCCACTCAAAAGAAAGATTTTAAAAGTTCACACTGCCTTAATTATTTCTAAAATTCTAAAGATAAGCATCGTTCCTCTACCACTGGCTTGGCAAGAGTACTATTTCAGTTGGAATTTCTCTCTGTTCAGCCTACCTCCTTCCTCATTTTCTATGAGTAGTCAAAATAGCAGAGTATCACTTTTGGAGTGACATGGCATTTCAGGAAAAGCCCACACGACAACTGTTTAAAATATTCTTTGCAAGCTTCTGACTGAGAAATAAAACATAGGCAATTCGGAGAAAGCTTTAATTGTACTCAGATTCTATAACAGGAGAAGAAAATGAAATGTGGGAATTAAGAAAAATGGGCAGGATTATAAATCCAACATTTAACTGAGCACCTTCTATACACAAGACTCCCTATGGGGCACCAGTATAACCATGAATAGAACCAGAGTCTTGTGAACCAAACAGACTGACAAAGCAGGATTCCCCCTTTGATTCAGCCCATGCTGCAACAGAGAAAAGGTTAAAGTTATTTTTAAAATGAGCTGTCTAAAGCAAAGATAGAGATAGGCACTCTTTGGAGCAAGAGATGCTATTTCCTTTGAGTCTTCTTTTATCCTCAAAATCTCGCTCACCACTCCTTACCTAGCAGCAGACCTAGATAGATCTAAGACTGAAAGGCTAGGTACAGGTGGAGTGCAGCACAGACCTGAAAGGACTAATGAGCTGCTGGACTTGGAGAGGGAAAGAAAATGTTGAGGAAGCTGAAAGCAGGGGACCTGGGAAGGACAATTCTTCCAGAGCAGAAAATGCATTTGGCCAGGCAGTGTTATCCCAAGACACTAGGTCAAAATTCTATGAATGGATCTCAGTCAAAAGTTAAAGAAACTAAAGAAGGCAGTGAAGAATCTTCACTCTGGGGGTGCACAGGAGTGAGAAGAGATTTGCTGGAAACTGAAGAAACTGAACACTCTCCGTTCCAGGAGAAAAATCAGAATAGGTCATTATGACTTAACCATAACATGTCATTTTTATAATACCACCTAACTAGGCTGTACAAAAAGGGACTCAGAAACCACCTCGTATGAATGTGACATTAATTCTCCTCCTGGGGCAGATAGGTAAGTTCAAGGTGTGAGTGACCTGAGTATCAAGTTAGGGTTTGGTCTCAAGGTCCTTATGGAAGCAAAAGGTATTAAGTGACTTACATTAAGGGTAAAAGACATCCTGGAGAGGTCATTGCAAAAAAAAAAAAAAAAAATGCGGTTTTCAGTGCAAGCTTAATGAAAATAAGACCCCATTTTAGAGTGTAAAACTGGAATCAGTAGGAATTAGAAAACAAGTGATGTGAATTATCCTGGGGGGAAAACTGCGTACATAATCATATATAATGTAGATACCCAGCATGTATATTATGGGGCTGCCATAGGCTTAGTTGGGCCAGCAAAGAAAACTTAAAAAAGAGGTTGCACAAAGTGAGATGGAAAAACTTGGGATAGTCACTTCAAAGATAGAAGTGATTAAGCTATGGTGTTCAGATTTGGGGACACGTAAAGGCTTCCTGGATAAGCTATGCTGGGCCATTCAGGCAGAGAGAGTTGTATAAGACAGATATACCAGGAAACTGAAAACATGATGATCAAAGGAAATAGAAAATGGATAAGCATCATCATCTGAATATTAAATGTCATAAATTTTGCTGAAATAAAGGGTACATTAAATAATAAAAGTGGCTTGAAAGGTAGCCTTGGGCTATATGGAGTGTGATGTTTTTGATAAGCAATGAGGAAACTACTGAAGATTTAGAAGGAGGAAAAAAATCCCAGTGAGAGTAAACACTGCACTACTGCAGGCCCTGTGCTAGGGAAGTTTTCTTCCAGCTCTTAACAAATGCCTATAATGGCTACAATATTACATACCACCTCCTGTCCCTAAAAATAAAAGGATCAGAGACTTCAGTGAATTGGGTTTGTTTGTGCAACAAAGTGCTCACTATCATGCTGTTTAGAGGTATTTTTTAAAGCCAACTTACAAGAAAACTGTCAGCAAACAGCTCCAGAGGAACAAAGTCCTAAATATAACTATGGCCCTTGTTTTAGTCATTTTGAAATTTGTTATATTTAGTGAGATGTTTTCAAGTAACACTCTTCTGTGAACAGAAGCACGAAAGACCCCAAACTCAGGCCAGAGAACAACACACCATATCAATAGCGATATACCTTTCCAAAATACATGCAAATTTATTTCAGTAGGCTAACATATCCCAGACCAAAACTGAAAACTGGCTACAGTCACCAGCATCCTAACACAAATTTATTCATTTCTTATGGTGCTATTATCCAAAAGGGAAATGATGGGATTTGAGCAGCACACATGCTCAGAGAAGAAAGACTTACTGAACATGCACCTATCTGGTATAATTAAGTTTCAAAATACTTCTGCATTTGAAAAGTGCTTACTTCTTACCTGGAGCTGTAATGCATACATTTGATTCTATCACTTTGCCTCTTTTTGCAGCAAAGCACCTATAACACATAAAATTAAGAACTCCAGAATACCTATAATAAAGAAATAAACTTTTCTTTCTCAACATCAACACTCTTGGCAACCATAAGAATTTGATGCAAGCTTTACAAGTCAGTGAGCCAGAAAAATAAGGATGGAAGAATTATCTCTAAGCACAGACTCACATCCACAGAAGGTGAACAGAGACAGAGAGAGCTCTCTTTTTATCCAACTCTGACGATTTATCTCCAAAAGTCTATCGTTTATAGGAGAAATATGTAGATTTTATCACCTTCTTGAGGACTGAATGGGAGAGACGTGGAAGGAACTGGGGACAGGCACAAAAAGTAAGATAAAATAATCGCCCTAGCAAGGCGCAATGGTGCAAGCCTATAATCCCAGCACTTAGGGAGGCTGAGACAGGAGAATCGTGAGTTCAAAGCCAGCCTCAGCAATGGTGAGGCGCTAAGCAACTCAGTGAGACCCTGGCTCTACATAAAACACAAAATAGGGATAGGGGTGTGGCTCAGTGGTGGAGTGCCCCTAAATTCAATCTCCAGTACCAAAAATAATAATAATAATAATCCCCCTTCTGCTGATGAAAGATCAGGCCTGGGTTTAAACTTAACCTTTTTTCCCTTCTGTTTCTCCAATTCTGATATCCAGCAGGACAGAAATCCATAACTGATGCTGGCTCATGACCCATGGGATTGTACAACCACAGGCTTCCAATCCCAACTCTGTTGTTTCCTAACTGAATGATCTTTGGTTATTTATTTAATCTCACTGAACCTCAACTTCCTGACATTTAAAAACAGAATGCTATTACATATTTTCAGAGATTGTTGAGGAAATTAAAAAATAATGCATGTAAAAATACTGAATATTAGATACTAAAAATATATTTATTGCCTACGTTTCCCTTCAAAATCCTGATACATACTCCTTTTCATAATAACATATTTGTTGCAAAAACAATAAAAGGAAACACATGACCCATAATCTCCCAACCTTTAATGAATGTCTAAATGTATTTTTATATGTTTCAACTTAATCTATTTGGTATATGTACATTTGAGGTATGTATACATATTTCCAAATTTTTACTAAATGGTATAAAACAAGCCCAGTATGTTTTGTAACTAGTACTTTTTAAGACTTAAAGTTAAAATGTAGTGATTTCATTTATCAGTCTTTTCTTGTATTGATTTCATCCTTTAACTTCATGCTAAAAGACCTTCTTTACTTTGATGTTAGTTAAATATCTAATCTTCAAGCTCTTTCCTGCTTTCTTGTTTTCTTTTGATCCATCTGCAATTTATATTAGTATATAATGTGAGGTAAAGGACTAACTCTTTTTTTTTCCCAGAGAGTTTGCCAGCTTTTCCAGAATCATTTCTGAAATAATCCTTCCTTTCTTTACTAATTTAAATGCCACTTTTATCTCATATCTGAATGGGTGCCAAGATGTTTAACACACTTGACAACTTTGATAGCCGAATAGTGCCTATGTGGAGCATTCCGTGGCCCTGTCCAGGCCCAGCAGGAAAGTGTGCCAACATCATTTGGCAGTGAACGTCTGCCATAGTGGCAAGATGCCACAAATGTCCCATCCCTGCTCAAGTTGACTGGTTTCTAGACTTTCTAGCTCAAGTCTATTGTGGTTTTGTGATATATATGTACAATCTTGCAGGCCAGGTGCCCTTTTATTTCTCTCCTTAATCAAATTATTCATGGCCATTTCCTAATGTTTATTATTCCCTACAAATGTTATATTCACTTTATAAGTCTTTTAAAGAATTTTAGTAAGATTACTTTATAATCATAAATTTATTTTAAAGACATTAAAAGAAATGCCATTTTTACAATAATGAGTCCTTCTAGTTAGAAATATAAGTAGCTCTATTTAGTCATACATTCTCTCAATTTTAAAAATGTGTGTCTTTGTAGTCGTGCATTTACATACACACTCATGTATGTTTTTGTTATATGCTTAACACATTTTTGTTAAGTTCATCCCAAATAAATGTTATGTTATTTGTTGCTGTTATGAATGGAGATATTTGTCCCCAGATGGTGGGAGTCCAAAATACCTTAAGATGCTAAAATTGACAGTATCCAGAAAAATGATACTGGCAAGTATGTATTTAACCTTAGATATCCACTGGCATTAAAGCTTTACATGAACTAACCAAGAGTCCACATACCTGAGGCAAAAAATATGAAACAAGCAACAAAAAATATGTAAAATATTAAAATATTTTCTAAGGTTATATGTACTGCCAAGTCCTGACATAAGACCTTTATTTCAGTATACATTTTCCTAAGACATACTCTTCAACTGATTTGTCTACTCTATTAGATTTGTCTTTCATTAGTATTTTATTTTTAAATTAGTTCCTTCATATTATTTCAGAAGCATTATCTAACTTTGAATAGTTAGTACGTAGTTTATTTTTTCTCTTAAGAAAAGGATAGGTCTTAAATCTGCCTATTAATTGTAATTTGTCATATGCCACACAATTACTATTTTATCCTTTCACTGCCACTATTTTCTTAATCGTCAGTAATTACAGTTGATTTCCTTTTGATCCAAAAATTTAGAAAAGTGGTTTTCCTTTTATGTCTCCAGTAATTTCCTTATTTAAAAGCTTTGTTATTAATTTATTCTGTATTGCTTTGTGGTCAGATAATGTAAACTGTGCTCGTTCTAGTTCGAGATATTTATTTAACCATATTAATGATATCCTCAACATTTTCTCCCAAACGATTTGTCAAAGGCTTAGAATAACTGTATTTCTAACACAATTAGTCTTCTTTTGCAGAAGTTTTGCTTCATAAATATGAAGAGACAGCTTTCCAGAACTCCAGAATAATAGAAGCAAAGACACTTTGGAAGCCCCAACACTAATTGCTCTTTCCTTCCAGATCATGATGTAGCTTTGTAAATGATGAGCTTGTTGAAAGAATGAAAAGAAAAAGCCCTCTGAGAGTGTATAGATCATTACTTTGAGTTTCCCAGAATGGTGGTGAAAGCCTATGTATGAACAAATTCCAATGTTGCAAGTATTCTGCTGCCACTTATCCTTTGTGAGGTCAGTACCTGGACCACATCTGGGCCAGGAGAGTCAAGGCAACTGCATTAGAGGCAAAGGAAAAGCCCCCAGCAATCATTGAATCCTGCATCTCTGCATAGCCTATTCTCTTTTGTTTAACAATATGCCCTTCACAAATTTATGACAAATTTAAAGCAAATAACGTCTTGGTCTCTTTCTTTTTTTAAATTACCTAAATGCAACAATACAATTTAATAAATGTTATTCAACTTAATGCTATTTTCTGTGTTCATTTTGGTAAATATCCCAACTGTGTTTTAACTGTAGGTGTTTCTTTAAATTATTTAAAATACATTAATTTCTTCCTTACTTAATGCTTTTTGTCTTGTATTCCATGAGTTGTTATATCATTTTCCCATTTGACTGTGTACCAGTTAGAATATATTTTAACCCATTATTGTATTTTAATCTTGCTGTGTCATTTTTTAAAAAATCTAATCTGAGAGGGTTTGGCTTTTAAAGTAGAAATGTGACACATTTGTACTTACATAAACAAATGTCTCATTTTACTTAGGGACTAGAAGACTATAGCAAGACTAAAATGAGTTACTCCACTCATTTACACCAGGAGGGAGAAGCATGAAGGATTTTGCTCCCACTGGTGGTTTTCTTGAATAAGAGTCAGCTGCAAGACCCAAATCCAAGAGCGCTCCAGGAAATTCAGATTGATCCATCAGAGATTCTTCAGTCAATGTGGAACTGAAATCTCTTACATCTGCTTTCAAATCCAGATGTGAAAATCAAAAAACAGAGACCTTATCATTATTTGCCACGAAGTGCTGTGAGCCCCAGAAAAATAACTGTCTCATGAAGGAAGACAGTAATATTGGAAGTAAAATTAGTACCCTTGTAGTATGTTCTGAAAGTAAGAGAGAAATGGGTGCAAGGTTACCCTTCTTGAACTTAAAGAACTGCTTGTGAAGCTAGGTTTTGTGTGTGTGAGTCAATTAAACAGAACTAGTGGGCTCCCCAATTTCTTACTTCAGATTTCTCACATAAAAGAGGAGGCTATCCAAAGGCAGAATAGTGCAATGCGTTCAAGGATCTGTGAACGATTAGTATTGATTTCCCTAAGAAGATGCTCACAAAATAAACAGGTTTTTCATTGCAAGACAAAACAGTTGTTTTCCTGTATATATAACTATGAGGCCTATTTGCTACAGTGGGCAAATGTAGTTGCTTGCTTTAATGGACAAAAATATTAGAAACTAAACAGTGACTGTAACATAAGATACTGCTTCCACAGTTTTAATCTATACTTACCTAAAATGATAACATAAACAACATAAACTAATGGTATACTAAAAACAATGTAGCTATTAATTTCTTAAGTGCATTTTCTATTATTCACACAATCAAAATTTTTGTGTGGTGGACTTTGCAAAGTATTTAAAGTATTAGTAATACAAAAATATTACTAAAGAGAAAAGGCATTTATGATCTACAAGTCATACATTTCAATAACCACTCCTTGACCAAAAAAAACCAGATCTCTATGTGTTATATAAATAATGAAGTCTAGATATAAATATTTTGAAACACAACCTTTGGTTTTATTTCAGTAGATATTTGAATAAAACTGATGAGCCCATAAATCAAATAACCAATTAGAACTTTAGATAAAATCAAGTTAAGAAAAAGCTTTCCACATTTAGTTCTACTAAAAACAATACAGATGTCATTTAATAAAAACAAGCTTTCTTTGCTATCTGCTTTATTGCTTCAATTGCTCAGACATATTGAAGGGAAGGCATTTTGTTTTGTTTTGGTGTGGGCTATGTTTTTAAAAAATTCATGTTTATGCCAAAATAGAGATTATTCACACACACAAACATATTTATATGCATATAAACACATATGCATAAATAAATACATATCTATAGTTAGTTGTGTGTGTGTGTGTGTGTGTGTCTGTATATAATTTCATTTTACCCTGGCAGACAAAATAAATTTGACTTTTTTGACTAATTGTGAACTTAACCTATTCTCAGATATTTTTATCTGGCATTATTAAACATATACTGTAATATGACCAGCAATGAAGTGAAACAAAAATAAATGTATTTTCTAAGTATACACAAACACATAAAATAAATACATGGTTTATTAAATATTATATAAATACACAAATATACAAATATATATAATACGCACTAAATAATTTGCTCTCTCAGAAATTGAGCTGTGGCATTTGCTTACACTGAAAGAAAATTTTTATGTGTGTTCACATTTTTCCAGGTGAAACTCCTCTGATTTGTCTCCTGCCAGTTTCTTTAATCTCTTATATTTTCCTAAATCTGCATGAAATCATTCAGTCACATTTGTTAGTCCCTGGGTGCTATCTGTTTGGGGTTCCCTGGATAGAGCAGCACCTGATTGAGCTTCTTTGTCTATTAGGCTTTTCTTTTTTGCAGCCTCAAAACCCTTCAAGCCTTTCATTTTGCTGACTAATCATTTAAAGCATCATCTATTTTCAAGTCTCCAGATTTACTAGTTTTGTTCCACCTTCTGAGGAATCTGAGACCTCCTTAGGTTTTCTGGAATGCAAGTTAAGTATTTTTCAAGGTGTAATATTGAAACACTTCCATGTTCCCTAGTCTATTTAAAGGAGCAGTTTCTACTTAAAATCTTAAAGGAAAAATATAAAAAACAAAATTCTTCTCTTTATATGAGTAACTGTAAATTTTTTAAATGCTGAAATGTAATCACATCTCAGTAAACCATCATTACATTATTATCATCTCTTGAGGACAAAACACAAGAGATAGATCAGGATAGCTGCTCATTCTTTGTCTCTCTCCACACACACACAAACCATACATACACACACACAAAGACATACATACAGTCTGTCTGATTTACAGAAAGAATAGAGTATGCCTGAACTCTGGAGACTGATATTTGTATTTCAAACTTAAGTTTCAAATTCTATTTACTACATTCACCTTGTTTAGAAGACTTTAAGACTTACAAAGAAATTATTATCTTTATTATACCTAAGCTTCTTCAATCAAATGCTGTAAATGTGGAAAATGAGTACATTTTCCCTTCTTTTTTTAATACCTTTATTTTATTTATTTATATGTGGTGCTGAGGATCAAACCCAGTCCCTCACACATGCTAGGCAAGCGGTCTACCACTGAGCCACAACCCCAGCCCCCCATTTTCTATTCTTAATGGGAAAGAAAATAAAGAAAGATCTTCCAGAATAAATGAGTAACCTATAGAGTTAATAAACAGTATTAAGTGGTAAAATATCTGCAGCATTTTGTAGGTAAAACTTGAGCTTATTTTTAAAGGAAACATTCTAGAAAACCAATTTCTAGTTGCTACAGACTAAAGTTTGCGTCCCTCCCAAATTCATATGTTGAAATCCTACCCCACCAATGTGGTGGTATCAGGAGGCAAGAAGGCTGCCATCTATGAAAAAGGAAGCAGGCCCTTGCCAAAATTTAACCATGCTGGCACCTTAATCTTGTGTTTCCAGCCTCCAGAACTATGGGAAATAAATTTATGTTGTTTATAAGCCATCCAGTTATGGTATTTTATTATTATAGCAGCCTAAGATAACTAAGACATCAATGTTTTTTAAGGGAAAAAGCCTATGATTATTGATGAAATAAAGCAACTCTAAAGTAGAAGTGCTAGATTAGAGATGAAAAGTGTTGACCCATAGTTTCCATATTACAATTAATTGGATCTTAGCCCAGGCATCTCTGCATGCTTTTTCTTAACTGAAGCAAAGGAAAGGGAGCATCACATTAGTCCTACAGTTAACAGAAGGAAGTTAGCATCAATATGGTGCAAGAATTAGATCATGAATGCCAGGCTCCTAAAGCAATAGAAACATACAATACTCAATTCAATAATTAAACAGAAAAATGGAAATGTGCATCAATTCAGGGTGCCAGCAATCCCAATATATCAAAGATGATGAATTAAAGCATTCTACTTATGAATCATGAAAAAGTATGCATTCTATGAAATCAAAATTATGGCATCAGGAAAAATTTAGTAATTTTTAAATATTATTTATATCTTGGATACAAAGCTATTATAAATGTACACATTTCATATCTTGTTTAGAAAAAAGACTATTTCTACTTCTACACTGAATTTATTTTGATAAATTTTTTTAAGTGAGCACAGTCTCTATCTCTCCCATTCCCCCCGTGTGCTGGCCCCGGCAACATGGGTGTGACGTGTTCTAATCACATGCACACAGAGGCCACCCACAGATCCCACGCCTGCCCTCCAGGGTCTTACTTATTAGGCCACCTTCTCCTTAGGCTCATTCCCAGTCCTCCCTTGCTCTTCAAATACCGTAACTCTGGTCCAGGACAGTCAGAGAGCTCTCTTGGCTCCTTCTTTTAAAACACCTACCTAATTGAACAACAACACTGTCAATAATCAAAATACTGTTTTCATCTTGTCTATTATTTTTAGTTTGTTCTTTTAGTTATACATGACAGTAAAGTCTATTTTGATATATATTCTACAAACATAGAGTATATTTTATTCTAATTAGGATCACAGTCTTGTGAATATACATGATGTTGAGATTCACTGTGCTTTATTCACATAGATACATAGGAAAGTGACATCAGATGCATTCTAATGTCTTTCTTATTCCCAACCCCCCTCCCTTCCCTTCATTCCCCTTTGTTTAATCCAGTGAAATTCTATTCCCCACCACCCTTTGTTGTGTGTTAGCATCCAGATATCAGAGACCATTCAACCTTTGTTTTTTGGGACAAGGGACTGGCTTATTTCACTTAGCATGATAGACTCCAAATCCATCCATTTACCAGCAAATGCCCTAAAGTCATTCTTCATCTTGCCTATTCTGTTAAAAAAAAAAAAAAACACATTACTTGGTTTTTTTGGGTGTTAAGTTTTTTGAGTCCTTTGTACATCCTGGAGATATTAATGCTCTATCTGAAGTACAGGTGGTAAAGATTTTCTCCCATGCTACAGGCTCTCTGTTCATGCTCTTGATTGTTTCCTTTACTATGAGGAAGCTTTTAAGTTTGATGCCATCCCATTTACTAATTCTTGATTTTATTTCTTATGCTTTAGGAGTTTTATTGAGGAAATATGTTCCTGAGCCAACATGAAGGAGAGTCGGGTCTACTTTTTCTTCTAGTAGGAGCAGGATCTCTGGTCTAATGCCAGGGTTCCTTGATCCACTTTGAGTTGAGTTTTGTGCAGGGTGAGATATAGAGGTTCAGTTTCAATCTACTACATATGGATTTCCAGTTTTCCCAGTCACATTTGTTAAAGAGACTATCTTTCCTCCAATATATGTTTATGGCACCTTTGTCTAGTATGAGATAACTGTATTTATGTGGGTATGTCCCTGTGTCTTCTATTCTGTACCATTGGTCTTCAATTCTATTTTTGTGCCAACACCATGCCATTTTTTTTTTTTTTACTGTAGCTCTGTAGTATAATCTAAGGTCTGGTATGGTGATGCCTCTTGCATTACTTTCTCACTAAGGATTGCTTCAGCTGTTCTGGGAACCAACCTAGGTTCCCTTCAACAGATGAATGGATAAAGAAAATGTGATACACACATACACACACACACACACACACACACACACAATGAAATATTACTCAGCCATAAAGAAGAATGAAATTATGACATTTGTCCGTAAATGAGTGGACCTGGAGAATATCATGCTAAGTGAAATAAGCCAGACCCCAAAGACCAAAGGCTGCATGTTCTCTATGATATGTGGATGCTAACCCATAACAAGGGAAGATAGGAAAGGGGATGTATAGAAGTTCATTGGATTAGACAAAGGGGAATAAAAGGAAGGGAGGGAGATGGAAATAGGAAAGACAGTAGAATGAATCAGACATAACTTTCCTATGCTCATATGAATACATGACCAGTGTAACTCTGCATCATGTTCAGCCACAAGAATAGGATTTAAATTGTAAGGGGTTACACTCCATGTATGTATATGTGAAAATACAGCTTACTGTCCTGTATATCTAAAAACAAGGAATTAAAAAAAAACTATTACATAAGAACTTGTATAATATATTAATTGTATAAATTACTCTTTCCATAAACATGATTTCATTTTAATCTTCAAAAAAATGACATGAGGACTAGCATTAGGTGACAGATATTGATGCCTTCCCTATAGCTGAGTGAATGGCTATTACTAGGGCCACATAGCTGTAGGGCAGGGACAATTCAGGCCAGGACTTTAGATGCTCACCTCAGGGCTCTAAATGATAGCTCAGGCTAGCGTGAACACAGTTCCACATCAGGGCTTGAGCCGATGAAGAATGCTAGCTGAATTGTAGGACCCACTCACTCCTCAGCCAGGGCCCAAGGGCAGAGTATCATCTGGGCCACTGGGGTGGCCCATCCAAGGGGAAAGGCAAAAGGCAACTTATTAAGTGCTTGTTGCATGCCAACTACCTTACATAAATTATCTCATTTATTCTCCCAAACAATCTTATGAAGAAGGTTTTATTCTGTTACTTTTACAGAAGAGGAAAATACATCTCTTAAGAGGTTAAGTGATCTTGTTCAAGGCTACACAGCTAATATATAGTGTAAAATAAAATGAAAATCATGTAAGCCTATCTGAACTGAATGCTTATCCTCTTTTTCTAGACTACTTCTGCTTCTACTAGACATACTACAGGGTGAGCAGAGGAGAAACACATGTGTGTGCATGCACATGCACACCCACACATACACATCCCTATACCTCCACTAAACCATACCATATCTGTGTGTGTGTTTATATGATCATATGTAGTATATATGATATGGTTAAAACATATATATGGCATGGCTTAATAACAAATAAATGTTCATTCAAAGCAAAAGAAATACATCTATAGGGAATTAGTCACATTTTAATTCCATTCTTTGATTTTAATAATTTTGTAGCTTTGTGGTATAATTACAATTTTATGTGTTCTTTTTAGATATATATGACAGGAGAGTGTATTTTGACATATTATACATACATGGACTATAACTTACTTTAATTAGGATCGCATTCTTGCAGTTGTTCACGATGTGGAGTTTCACTGGTGTTACATTCATATATGAACATAGGAAAGCTATGTCTGATCCATTCTAAAATTAATAATTATTTTTACACTCAGTATATTCTAAACTATTGTACAACATGAGTAAATTAATGTTTCCCACATTATTTTAGAAGTAGTCAGGGTAACTAATTATAGAGTTCTTTTCATATTTCTAAAAATATCAAGGTCAACAGAAGAGAAATTGGGTCACAAGTGTAAGTTTACTATTTCTCTTTAAAAGTTAGCATGTCTTAAATGCCAGAAAAAAACACTTATTATCAATTTTTTTCCTAAAACAAATGAAATTTCAAGGTAAACTGAAAAATGTCAGTGATTAGCAAAGAAGGGTTACCTCAAGGGTTCAGGTTTCGATGTGTCTCTTTCAAGGCTCTTTCAGTTTCACCTGGTATCAAGGGAAGTAGCATTGCAAATGTGGAATTTACGCCTCATTTCCTGCGGTGGAATCTCTAATCTACTATGAAATACTATTAAACTAGAAAAATGTCTTCAATATTCAAACAAAAGAAAATTCATCAGGATCTCTGAGGTACTTGGACACAAAAATAATAGAATAGCTGTTAATATCATTGTTAAAATCCTCTAAATACACATATTTTTGCATCATAATTACCCTAGAAGATTGACAGTTACTATTGCCCATTTTACGAATGAGTAAACTGAAGCACAGAGAGACTTACTGAAGATATCCTTTTTTATATAAAATATACCATAGGTCCTCATTTAAGTTTTTGAAACTATAGGACTTCACATAAATCATAACTTGAAATGAACATTTTTTCGTACATAAAGTAACATGTTCATTAGTGTTCAGCTAGAAAGCACTACACCTGCAAATAAAAAAATCAATTCTATTTATTCCAACTCATTCAAATTTTGAATCTGTATTAGACAAATGTCTTTGCAAATATGCAATTCATAGTTTATTGAAATCCCCTACTAAAGACAGAGAAATCAGTTATATGGTTTTTCTGTTGCTTGCTTGTTCAAAATGTCTTGTTCTCCTTATAACCTCTAAAAGCTGGCTACTATCACAGCATCAACATTATGACCACTCGCACCCCTAAACACAACAAAGACTGCCAGAAGCTGCCCAGCTGGTCAAGAAAGATTTTTTATCTGGCTTTGGTAGATCATAGACCTAACAAAGAACTAGAACTCCTTTGGGACTAGGTTGATCTCATTTACAACCATTCAATACTGGCCCTAGGAATGGGAAGAGGTACCTATATTAAGCAAGTCAAAACCTTGTAAAGATCAAAACCTTTATTTAGCATCTGAAATGATCTTGAGATGAGAGGAAACCCACACCTGGAAAACAGTCTGCTCTTGCCTTATGAGCTCTCTGCTCTCCCAGCCATTCCTGGGTCATGCCTATCCTGGTTCTCAGGACTGAGAAGCCCTCTGGACAGCAGGGCAAGCTCCTGATCAGGATGGCTCACTGGTATCCATGTAATTCATTCTGCCTGGAAACTCTGATATTCTCACAGTTGGAACCACTGTGCTCAATTTCCCTAGCTCAGTGGCTTTCACCCCACCTGCACCTTGGAATCACCTGGGAAACATTAAGAAATACTCATGCCTGGGCCTCATCAAATACAAAATCAGAATTGGTTGAGTGTGTGTTGCCTTATAGGACTGGTGGGGCTCATTCAGAGTCCAAGAATGCCTCATTTATAGTGAGAAAACAACGTATTCAAGAAGATCATCAGTGTCACTGCAGGTTATAATTCAATTTCAATTGGAAAAGTCCCAAAGTTGGCTTAGGATCTGCCTTTACCGCAAGCAGTTCAGGGAATAGCAATAGAGAGCACCATTACTTCAGTCTCCATGCTAGAGAAAGAATATAACCAATGTGTGGTTCAGCCAATGGCAAGAACTCTGTTCTTGCCCATTACAAGGTAAACTTGTCTGGAACATTAATATATAGATATATATAGATATGTAGATATATAGATATTTATCCATAATATCATATCAGTAGAAATTGATCTATAGTTCTTAAACATTTTAGATATTTTACAAACGAAAGGCTCTACTTGATTTCATAATCTTTTAAAAAGATATGAGACATGAGAGAATAAGTAGTCGTGACAGATTGCATCAATTAATAATGAACTCATTTTTTCCTGCTATTGTATCTGCTATAGTACTTTCAGGGAAATTAGTTCCCATTGTTTGTTTGGGGTTTTGTTGCAGAATTCCTAATGTGTTCCAATACATGTATTATAATAGACATAATTTATAGATACAAAAATAGACTTACTATCTTAAATTACAATACTAGAATCAAAGAGATAAATATACACACAATAAGATTCTTCATCACAAGCACTCATTTAGTTAACTCCTTTAATCAGAATTTTAGGAGGAAAATTTGTTTTAAAAAAGTTAGTCAACTTCCTATGAATATTGACTTTAAAAGCAAACAATAGATTGATGAATGCCTGCTACAGAAAGGAAAAAAAATAGAATCTCCTGTACTTAAATATCCACATTAAAGTTATTTGTGCAGGAGAAAAACGTACACGTACATATTGTTAAGCTGAAATCCATACCTCGATTATTGCTGCAGAACAACTGGCAACGTTTGTTTAGCAAATTTCATGCCAAGCTTCTGAAGTATGCACTCTACCCTTGTCCACACATAATTCAATATAAACACTTTTCTTCTGACAGACATTTTGAAAGATCAAAGTACAGAACAAAGGCAAAGAATGACATGAAGCGCAAGTTCTGGACCTCTGAGATGAATGGATGGATTAGCCAGAAAATTCACGATGACACCTCAGACCTGCAGAAGTGGTTCTGCTTATGTGATTATAATTTCAATGCTTAGGAGACCCAAACCTCTAAACATCCATTTTCCTCTATGCTCCTTCAGGAAATTCTGCAATCTTTCAACAGGTCCATACATCAGTGCCAATCAGTGCAATTCACCTGACATCTCATTATAGGTTTTAAGCAACTGGATGTCATCAAAAGAGGACAAATAGCTCATTTGCACCAAGGAGAACTCTTATGCAAAAATGCATCAAACTAAATCCAGTGTATTGCCAGTAAGGGCTAGATAAAAGTCCTATAAAATAACCTTGTTGTTGTAGAATATACTCCTTACAGAGCACAATGATCCAAGTGCCTCACATTTAAAATTTACAGACTCACATTATAAGAAGCAGTGTTCAGTTTGATATATATACACATATATATATGGTTTTATGCATATATAGTTGAAATAGAGAAAGAGATTAGCAATGAAGTTTTAACTACACAGACTTCTCTGATCTAGGAGCAGAAAAAAAGGAGAACGTTTGGGTTCACTAGCTGGAGTTCAGTGTTTTCAGCAATTTCCAGCCACCCTCTAAATTAATGTTTTCAGCAGTGTCGTATACCATCATGTTGATTTTAGAATATGGCAAAACATCAAAATCCTGGCCAATGTTACTCCTTTCACTGCTAGCCTGAAAGGATATGCAATTAATTATATCACAGATTTATGAGATTCTAACTAGAACCACACTGACTGGCTTGCTAGTGAGTACAGGAAGAAGGTAACCCACTTGGGGCTGGAAGAACCTATAGGAACACATGCACAATGATTTGCAGGAATAAATTCACTTTCTTAATAACTTGTGCACCACCAGTCTGTTAAAATTCATTGTCCCTCTACCTACCCCTTGGAGTATCATTATCTCCATTGACCAATTCTTTTTGTAACTATGGAGATAAAAAGAGAGAAGCTAAAAAAGCAAGCCTTAAAAATCCTTAAAAAAAAAACTTTTCTTGAATATGCTTTGAACCTACCAAAAAAAAAAAATCATTGCATTGGCAGGTGGTGGAAAAGTTGACCTTATAATCCCTTCCTACCTGAGAATGATTTAGAGATTCTCTATAGACCCTTTTTTCCCTCCTAAGCAGCAGTTACACTGATGCAAACAATCCCACTTGGGAGGCAGTGACAGGGACAGGCGCAATGAATGGCACACTTCCCCAGTCACCCCTGAATCTCTCCTTGATGGACCATGAAACATTTTTCAGGAGTTGCCCTGCACCATTCTGAAATGATGTTTAGAATAACAATGCTAGCTGTCTTGAACCCCTTGGCTTCAGGTATAGCCTCCTTTTCTGCAAAATCCACAGCATTGGGGGGAAATTTATTTCACATACAATGAGAAATTCCACTGAAGGTGTCAGTAAGTCAATAAAGACTAGATGAAAAGCTCAAGGTAAAGCATTCTCAAGACTTCTACGTAAGGACACAAATTTACAAACATTTAAGTGAGAAGAAAAAGTCTAAAAAAACAGAAAGGAAAAAGGGAAGAGAGATGAAAAGAACTGATTAGATCAAAAAGTGAACCAAAAAGTTCACTTTCAGAAACACAGAAGCATACTATGACAATATTTTAAGTACTACTATAAAAAAACAAAGGCATAGATGGTTAATTTTTTTCTTTGAGTTCACTAAAAGAATTTTTTAAAGTATAAAAAATTGTTTACGCAAGTAGCATTTCACTATTCCGTGACACTCAGAGAACAGACTCAAAATTATTCATCAGCAACAACTCAGGATTTCATTTCATTTCTAATTTGGAAAAATGGAGCTATAACAGGACTAGTCAATTTCTTTATAGTTACAGGTACAAAAAATGTAGGAGTACTTTTCATTTTAAACACAGAAATGATACTGAAATAGAACAAAGGGAGGAAAATTAAGAAAAGCCCTCACTGTACTGTATTTAAATAGTGCGAAAGCACTTAGCCAGGTGGTAGGTTTTCAAAGGCTGAAAAATGGGTTTAGAAGATGTTTAAACATTAGCAGACAGAAGAAAAAATAATTTATAATCACTGTGTCTAGATACCAGTAAGGATTTTGTCAGCAATGTATTCAAGCACGAGGCTGCGGTCTACACAGAGTCAATCCATTACACTCCTTGCTCGTGCCCAGGGTTGCTGTGGATGGCATTTCCCTCCTTGACTTTGCTGATGGTTGTGGAAGAATTTCTGTGCTCAGGTTTGCTGCCATAAGTGTGTATGTGAAAGCTGAACATGTTCATTCTTCTTCTCCATCATAACTCAGTGGATCCTCATAAAGCCCAGACAGTGGAGAGGAAAATGCTTAAACCAGCACAGAGGGGGTAGGAAAGATATGGAATTGAACTGGTGACCTCTTCCCATAAAATTAATTTAAACTTTTTTTCCTTAGAAAATAAAGCACAGTTTAACAAAACAATATGTTTTGTTTTATGTATACTGAGCATATATATATAAGGCAAAGCTCTCATCAATGGAAACGCAGTCCAGAAACAGAACCCTGCGTTTGATACATGACTATTTGATCTATGGCATTAGTGACATTGCAGATCACTGGAGAGTCAGCGATACTTGGTTAGCCACATGGAAAGCAAAAATGAAACTGGATCCCTACCTTGTCCTTCACACAAAAAAATTCCAAATGAATTAAAAGGTAAAATGTGATTGGTCAATTTATTTTAGAATGAAATGCAGGAGGATATCTTTATGGTGTTTCATAGGAAAGAACTTTCAAAAAATACATTAAAAAGTGTTAACTTAAATAAAAATAACAATAAATTTCAATCCATCAAACTTTAACACTCCCATTATCAAAGGACACTAAAAGAAAGTAAAAAAAAATAATCTATGATCTGGGAAAAGATATTGGCAATATAAAATTTACACAGGATTACCATTAGAATATTTTAACAACTTCTATGAAGTCAACAAGAGATAGAAACAATCCCAAAGAAAAATTGACAAAAGAGGTATTTCCCATAAAAAGAAACATTATGCTGGGGAAAAAAAGATCAAAAGATATTCAAGCTCATGATAACTAGGGAAGTGCAAATTAAGATCACATGAACATTCTCTAGATGACAAAAATTAAGAAATCTGAATATATAAGAGTTGGGAAAGATACGGCAACAGGAACTCTTATGCACTGCCAATGGGGATATAAATTGACTTCACTGTTGAAAAGTAATTTGGGATTATTAAATTGAATTTGTATCGACCCTATGACTCAGTAATTCCACTTCCAATATGCCCCAAGGGAAAACTCCATCTGTACCAGAAACACACAGAAGCATATTCAAAAGAATATTGGCCTAATGGCAAAACTCTAAAACACGAAGTAGACACCTATTGAGGAAAAATCTAGATAAGCAAATGTGACTTATTCAAGTAATGAGATGCTAAAGTTCAGTAAAAAAAAGAATCAATTTCAGCCATACATAATAAATACCCTTTGAATTTCAAAACAAAACATTCAGCGAAAAAAAAAAATAGAAAATAAAAGGAAAAAAAAACGCACCTTCTTATCATGCCATGCTTAAAAGGTTCTCAAATCAGCCAAGAAGGTTTCTGGCCAAGTGTAGCTGAATAGCCAAGAATACATGAAAAAGTAGAAACAAGTCTAAGTTATTTTGGGGGCAGAAACCTTCCACTGGTGTAAATTCTAAGTCTTACATCCTAGAATATTTGCTGTGTGATCCAGAAACTTCTATTCCCAAGGTCCTAGGCTATGGCATCCCATTATTTCCTTTTGAACATACAGGACACTTCCAGCTAATAAATGACACTCTTTGTAATAGAACCACTATCCCTGAGCCACTTGGTAGAGGATTTGTCAGTTTTTTAATATGCTTTGCTTACAACAATTCTGCAAAGCAACATCACCCTATGATCAGTTTTTATCAACCTCTTCTCCACATAACATACAAAGCAACAAAAATTAAGGAGATTAAGGAAGAACTAAATTACTGTAGTGGGAAAGGACAGTGGGAATACCAGTCTGTCATTCTATTTTTAAACCCTACTGTATGGTTCCTAGATGCTTGAGTGCTGAAAACAATGGCAAAAACACCACACATTTTTTTTAAAAGGAGGAAAAACTGACAGGAAAAAAAAATGAAAACAGTACAAAAGTGGAGAAACAACTAACATAATATATCAGCCAATATGTTACATTCACTTAATCTTTAACTCTATTTGCAAGTTATTATCATCATCCACATGTTAAAGAATGAGGAAATAGGGTATTTTGTCCTAGGAAAAGGTTAGGCTTATTTGTTTCTGTATGAAAATTGGAACTCAGAGTAGGGCATTTCAAAAGTAAATTTATTATTGCTATTCATTCCTTTGACAGCATTTCCTCTTCCTAGACTAAGCATTATTAGACAAAGATCCAATAAACCTGCAAGAATGATTCAGCACAAATCCATGTGATAGTTGCTTCTGTATTTCTGTTGACTGACTTCACACTATGCCAGGAGTTCCTTCATCCCAGGGATGATAGATGGGTGAGGCACACTCCACGACTTCTTGATCACCAGTGTCAGAACTGCTCACAATCATAGCTCTTTTGCCTGCTTATTCTATGTTGGCCTCAGAATCCTTCTCAGCATGCTTTTTTTTTCAAATGCTTTTTTTTTTCTTTTAACCTTCTGTCCCATATCTTAGTATCTATGATTTCACTTACACATTATTCTACAATCTTTCACCACCATGTGTGATACTTTACTGCCATGGTATAGCATATTCTATTTCTTCTAGTTCATAAAGATAAATAAATTTACTCTCATTCCCACTGCATGTGAAAAGAATCATCATCATGTTATCCAGTCCTGCTTATTATTTTAGTTTCTTTAAAAAATTAATAATACCTATTTGTTCTCTTTGCCACCTATTCTTTCCTTTCTATTTCCCCCTTAAGGGCTAGTAGGAAAATTCAAAGGCTGGTTTAGTCTTAATCTCATTTGTCTTCTCTGCTAAACCTGGAGATACAGACCAGGACTTATCATATGTTAGTGTGAATCCCTGGGGATGTTGTTAAAATGCAGATTCAGGCTCCTTGGTGCTTGCTAAGATGCTCCATTTCTAGCAAGCTTCCCAGTGATGCCTGCACTGCTGATCCATGGACTACACTCTGAATAGCATAGCTATACACAACTCTCCATTTCTGAATCACCATCTTTTCTTTTTACTTCCAAAAAGTGGCGGGGGGAGGGACTGATTCTTTCCACTTTTTATTGCCCATTTTTTACAACTCATTGATTTCTTCTTCTTTATGCCTAAATTTTTAAAATTTCTCATATGAATACAAATAATAGTATTATTTTAAGCACTTATGTGCCAGTCACTGTGCCATAGAGCTTCTATTATCTTAATCCTTACAAGAACCCATGAGAAGTTTAGATACCATTAAAAACAACTTACAACTAGTTTAGAGCAGAAATTCAGCCCCAAGGAATTTAACTAGAAAGATTGAGTTTTCAACCTTGGCAATCCTGCCTCACAACAGTATTATTCCAGAAATCACAAGCAAGTCAGTTATGCCCACCTTGCACTCTAAGGTAAGTGGACAGAAAGTATGGTAAAGATGGGGGAAAGGATCCAGAAAGAGGGCTTATGAACTATTGCAGGAAATGAGATAGACAAGGTGAAAGCACAAGTGGATTGCTATTGCAAAATAATCTGATAAAGTCCATCCATTCAGAACAAATTTCTGAGACTGAGTAAAAGTTGAAAAGTTTATGAAAAGTTGGACTGAGACATGATAAGGCATTTTGCCAGGTGTTTTGGCCAACTTTTTTGTCTCTGTGACCAAAAGACCTTACAAGAAGTACATAGAGAAAGAAATGCTTATTTTGGCTTATGGTTCCAGAGGTTCAGTCCAAGGTTAGCCCACTCCATACACAGCTCTGGGCCTGAAGCGAGGCAGAACATCATGAGGGATGGTCAGGTCAGAGGAAGGCAGCTCCGGACATGGCAACCAGGAAGTAGAGAAGAGAGCTCCACTCACCAGGGACAAAATACAAACCCCAAAGACACATGCCCACTGACCTACCTCCTCCAGCCACAACAGTTACCACCCAATTAATCCAACAATGGATTAATCCACTGATTAGGTTAAAGCTATCATTATCTAATCATTTCACCTCTCAGATTTTTTTCATTGTCTCACACATGAGCTTTGGAAATAGCTCATATCTGAACCCTAACACCTGGGAAATCAAACTCTGGGGCAATTCATATGCATAAAACACAAGTCTCTGAATGGACTGACACAATGTGCTGCCCTTTGAATAAAAATGCAAAAGTCATAGTCTCAGAACTGAGATCAGCCACACAAGAGGAGGAGACACCTGGTAATGTCACCTTTTGCCTATATTTATTCCTTCCTCAATGCTCAGTCCATTGGTCTTCTTTAATTAACCCTTATAACGCTGCACTTCTGAGAGGCAAATTAGAAGCAGAAAATGTCTCCATTTTGTAAATAGGAAGCAGATGCAGTGACGTAGTGGTACTTAGTGAATCAATAACAGAACTTCGAAATCAAGCCTAATTCAGATCCTACTGATTTATCTGCATAGCACAGTACCAAATGCAAATCTAAAAACATAGACACAACAATTGATGACTTCTTTCTTGATAAAATGCACAATCAGAAGTCTCCAAAATTCTTTTTCTTTTGCTTTCTTTCTTTTTTATTTTTTTATTTTTGCCAATGTACACCGAATTCTAAAAAATGGACAAAAATGTGCCAGTTCTTCTTCTAGGATTAATAAATTTAATATATTTCTTCAAGAACACAAAATTATTTAGAAGTCTTGCCCATTAATCCTCACAATCATCTTTAGAATTATCTGAGATCAGAGACTAGGAAGTTACAAACGATATGTACCTCATTTGACATGAAGAAAAAAGTAAAGAAGGAAATTATATGAAAATCCACCGTGGCTAAAATAAAAGCTATGGATTAAAGGTTCTAAGAAAAACCACCTAATTAAATCTTATCCTTCCTTAAAAGAGATTAATACAATTAATTATAATTAATGGTTGCAATTACTTTCATAATGTGCTTTTCTTGTCATAAACATTCTTTAATCAATCCAAAATGCAAAGTTGCTTATTAGTGAGTTTACCACTTTAATAGGCTTTATCAACACATGTCTAAAACTGGCACCTGTAGGTACTTGAATCAATCTGGGATAAAATTTTTTTTCCTCATAAACTCAACACTTTTGGTAATTGTCAGGCATAAATTCTTACTAGACAAAAGATACAAACTAAACATAACAAAGGATATTTTCTGACCTTTATAAAATAAGCCCGAACTTTTATTATTCAGGATTGCTCTACCTTCAAATACAATTCATAAATAATTCTTGCTAAGAGGTAAATACAGTATGAAAGCCAGGATATGAAGTTTAAACAGGGCTGTGTGTCTCAGCAGTAGAAGGCTTGTCTAGCATGTGCGAGGCCCTGAGTTCCATCCCCAGCACCACAAAAGCCGGGGAGGAAGGAAAGAAATAGAAAAAAGATCACAGCATGATTAGTTAATGTGTAATGAGACTAAGGGTTACAATGTGAATAAAGGTTATAAGAACAAAAAAACTTTTACTCACTTTTTGAAAAGAAATCACTACTTGTACACTTAACATTTACACTTGTAATAATGCCAAACTACTTATATCTGTATAAACTATGCCTGTTTATTGCTTTTTCATGTCTTTATGAATCTTAAATCTCAAGTTCCCCAGTGTTTAAAATCTTTATCATGATTTTGATGACTAGGTCATCCAAGTTACCAAGAAACTTGTGTGTCTAAGTTATCAAGATTGATATTTTCATAAAAAGTCAAGGTTCTTCTACATACATAATATAAAGACATATCATTTTCCTCCATCACAGATGTATAAACTAAGTTTGCATCACATAAGCATCGCAGATTTCTATTCTGTGACAACGGAATTCTTCAGTGGCTGCAGTCATGTAGTGAAATTTGGAAATGAGGACTGAAATATGATAAATGCTGAGAGTCCACATGGTCAAGTATGAAATGTTAGATCATTTGCAGCCTAACAGCTCATTCTGTTCTCCCAGAAACAATTCATAATCAGCGAGGAGAGCTATGACTCCCAGGAGAAAAGCAGAATTCGCTGGTGCTCCACTTGCTCCCCCAAGGCACCTCCTTAGGAGCAGAGAAAGCTCTATGTCAGCCTGAGATGGTGGCCCATGCTGAGTCAGCACTTGTCCTTGAACCAAGAAATTCCAGAAGGGTGGGGAGCTGGCAAAGAGAGAAGAGAAGAAATACGAAGGACTAGGAGGAAAATAGCATATCATGTACTGACGGTAGGTCTCCTGAGTGCATCAGTTATAAATTGGCATTCCGCCAAAATGTTTCTTTCTCTCCCCCTCTGCAATAAAGGAAACAGTACATTAAAGTGTTTTGTGGACTATGGACAATTTGGAAAATTACACATTTGCAACAGCATTGCTGTATGAATTAAAGCTAAGGTCTTTTCTTTAAACAGAAGTAGTATTAAACATATATTCAACAGAAATCTAATCCTCAGTAAAATTTTTTACCTATCGAGTCAGTCAGTGTTTCTAAAATAAGAGAAATGAATGTTTTTTTTTGTTTCCCTGGTGTAATATAACTGAATGTCATTGTTTACCAAGTATATGGAATGAGAATGTTTAAATTAAAAATTTAATTTTAAAGTTTAAGTTCTTCCTGGGGTAGGGGTGGGCAGAAATGCTACCCAAAGGAGAAACCAGCATTCAATGTGGAGATGTTAAAGAGACAGAAAGCTCTGGTTGGATAACCTCAAGAGAGAGGAAAGTGGGTAAGGGAGTGGTGGCCATCCACTGTCACTTACCTGTGCATTGCTTGAGACACCGTTATTTTCCTTGCTAGGCTGTACCAGAGAAAAAGAATAAACCCCTCCAGCTTTTAGAAACTTTAGTATACTTTATAATATATACTATTGTTAAAAGTTAGAAGGTATGGAGACAAAAAAAACAGCTGGGCAGGTGGGATCAAAACTTGCTAACTAAAACACTTTCTTATAATTCTCAGAAGGTGAGAAATACCATTCTACTATAGGAAACAGGCTATTTTGGAATAAGCCTAATGAACTGAAAATTTGCCTGTAACTGTGGCATATTACAAAACTGATACCAGACGAGGATAATTCTTCTGCCAAATTTCCAATGTGAGAGTCAAATGGTCAGTTAAGAGTAATGGACAGCCCAGGTATGGTGAAGCATGCCTGGGATCCAAGCGACTAGGAAGGCTGAGGAAGGAAAAATATTTTAAAAATAAAAAGGACTGGGGATGTAACTCAGTGGTAGAACATCCCTGGGTTCAATCCCCAGCACTTGCCCCCCAAAAATGGACAAAGAAATGCTCTACTCTGAAAGTAAGTAAGTATAAAGAAATTGACCCAGCCTTTGAAAAGTAAACATTTACTAGTATATAAGACACATGAATTAAAACTTTCAGCAATAAATAGTAAGTAATAACTTTGAAATGAGTGGCACCAAAAGTACTACAGGGCTTAAAGAAAATAGAAAGAAATTATTCTTTGAGAGTAGAACATGAAAATCTTCAAAAAACAATGAAGCAAAATGCACTCCGCTATCATGTAAACATAAATAGAATAAATAAATTAAAAAATAAAAAAAGAAGATGACACTGAAGTAGTCTTCAGAAGATATAAAGAATGTGTTAGATTGAAGTGACAGTGATAGGATGGGTGTTGGAGAGAGGAGGACAGTGGGGAAATGCTTACTCTTAAGTTCTCCCTTTTTTCATACCAAATGAGGAGCCTCTGGAAATTTTTCATGAAAGAGATGTTTTAGGAAGTTTAGGAGAGAAGATTAAATAAAGTAAGGATACCAAGTCATGAGGTTGATATGTGCTTCTAGAGCAGAGAAAACAAAGTAAGACAAAGATGCTAAAAAACATTACCCATGGTGGTGGGGATTGAATGATGGAATGCGAAAAGACAGAGGAAAAACTTCAAGACGCCACTTGTGTAAATGAGTAAAAGGATGGTGTACAGGAAGGCTTCCTGGTGAAAGAGATGATGAGTTTTGGGTTTTATTTTGGTTTTTGGTTTTATGGTTTTTTCAAAAATGTTGACAAGAAATTGAAAATGTACGACTATACATAAGGCACAAGATTAGGACTGAAGACTAATCCCTAAACTGGAACCATAGTCAAATACAAAAATTTGTAAGGATTTTCTTAAAACAATCTAGAAAAAGAAGAGCAGAGGACCAAGAAGTATGGAGTTAAGAGGGGATTGTGGACTGAGAGGGGGACAGCTTTTGGATGCTAAAGCAAGAGGAGGCAGTGCTGCCAGCAAGCGCCTCAACAGGAGAGGAAAGTGAGTTTAGGGAAATGCTTTCAGGTATGGGAAGGAGATCACCAAGGTAACACTGGTAGGCTACTGGAGACAGAAAGCGAGTTCTGGGGAGTACAGCTACATTGAGAGTCACTGCACCATTGTCTCGACTTTCGTGCAATTTTGGAAATATCCTTAAGTTTTAAAAACATGAATGAAAGTTGAGGAAATGCAAGTGAAAGAAAGAAGAGACATAGAATGGTAGTTTGGGATACCAGCAAATAGCCTCCTTTCCTTCTCCACTTGCCACCCCAATTTACAGGCAGGCATTAACAATGCCAAAATTAACAGTGCAGGTTTGGGCACAAAGTCTTGTGGGCTCAAATATCAACCCTGAAATGCATTTACTATTGTCCTTGGGCAAATCACTTAATCTGGGACTTCTTGAATACTGCCTATGTGACAGAAATATTATATGTGTTATATCATTTAATTTTCATGACATTCTTACAACATGGTTATTTTATCTCAGTTTTCCAGTTTGTGGAGGATTAGTGAAAATACCAATATCTAAGAGATAGCTGGTAAATGTAAACTCAGAAGCCCAACCTAGGGCTTTTGATAATAGAACCTGTGTTCTTAACTACTAAATGAACTAGAGAGGGTATAGCTGATAGTATCATGAACTATACCACTCCTTAGGCCAGATTCCTGAGCACAGAGACATGAGTGTCTCCTAGATCCTTGCTTCTACACCTCTTAGTTAACATGTACCCAACCCAACAGCTATTTCAGAGTCAAAGTCAAATGCCTCCAAGAGCCAATTAGATAACACATGAATTTAGGGCACTGAAGAGCCACCTACCTCTGAGATGGGGCTCAAGGAATACTCACCACCTAGTAGCAGTCAATGGTTGCCATGTGTAAAGCAAATCTATGTTCATAGATCTTCAATTTTTCAAAAGTGGATTAATACAAGAATTTATATTCTGATAACTAATTCAAAGTATTCTAAAATGACTATGTCGGGTAAGCAAAATATACAAGTCCTTTCAGCTGGGTCAAAATCCCTACATGAGTGCTCAAAGGTCACTTTTATTATACTGGTAGCTAAGAGAACAATGCTGTTTAGATTTCTCACAATTTCCAGTTGATGGAAAATGTGTCTGAAACAGTAAGCCTTAAGAAGTACCTTGCATGACCTGATGAAGACACATTTTGTGTTGTATTTGGCTTAATAGCCTCCAGTGACTGATGTTACTAGAAATATGACCAACACTAGTTTAGTGCTTCACACATACCAGCTAGTATTCTAAGTGTTTTGCATATAACACTTAATCATCCCAATAAATATAAGAGATGGGTGCATTTATTATTCACTTATATATAAAAGAAAACAGAAGCACAGAAAGGTTAAATAGCTTGCTCAAGGTCAAAAAGTTAGTCATCCAGGATATGAAGACTCTTTAGCAGTATTCGCAAATGCATTTATTCCATATTATTTTAATGTGTTGCTGAAATATTTTGGCATTCATGAATGTGTGTGTATGCATTTGAAAGATAAACATTTATTCAAAGAGGTGTAGATTATCTCAGTATTTCAGTGTTTTACAACCAATGTCAGCTTGCATAAAACAAGAAACACAAAATATTAATGCTACCAACTGTACTTTTAAGTATCCTACCAATCATTAACTACTATCTCAGTGTAACCACATTTAACAAGCTGAAAACACTGTATACATTTAAAGCAGAAAAATGAAGCTTTTCCTTCTACCACCTACATCAGTGGTCTCAATCCATTATTTCTTATTCCTCGAATGTAGGTCAAATTCAGTTGTAAGCATATCTGTTGAGATTAGAACGGCCTTCTAATTCCACATTTACTCCAGCCCCTCTCCAATCCATTCTCCATATAGCAACCAGAAAGATCTTTTCAAAAGCTCAGTCAGAGGATGTCACTGTTTTTTTTTTTTTTGTTTGTTTGCCCATCAAAGGCATTTGGCACCTAGAAACAAATCTAAGCTCACAAAGACCTCGTGGTCCTCATTCAGAGTGAGAACTTGACATCTGTTCAGTTCTCACAATTCCAGGTCTTCTCATATTCTTTTCCACTGTTGAAAGAATCCTTGCCCAATCCTTTATGTGATGGGGTCACCTAAACTAGCCTCCCCCAAACCATTTTCCTGATTTTCCAGCCTAAAGTCAGCTAGGAGCTCCATATCCTGTTCTTTTTCTTCTTAGAACTGATTTAAACTCATAATTACATATTACTTTTTGTTTATATGTTGATTTTTCTATCTCCTGCACTGATTATAATTTCACAAAAGCATAAACTGTGCCATTCTCTCACTGCTGTATAGGTGAAAACTAACCATGTCCAGCACACAATTAGCCTGTAGTCACAGTTTAGTGAGAAAAAGAACCGGGAAGGGAGAGATGGGAAGGGGAAAAAAAAGGAGAAAAAGTTTAACCTCTAAGTTCATTCAAATTGAATTTTTTGAAATATCTGGATTGTATGTTCAGACATTTCTCACTATTTCTTACTATTCACATTTTTAAACTTATTTATGCTACTTTGTCTCCCATATATATATTGAATTGGACATAAAGGAAGAATTTCAGAACCAAAGCAAAGACATAGTGAGGGCCCAGATCTGTTTGAGATGCCTTCATTGAAATCAACTCCTATAAATTCTACATCATCCTATAAAATGTCAAAATGGTATAATTTTAAAGATTATTTTTTTAATTAAGCAACTATAGAGAAAATGTCATTGATTATGGAGATGAGAGGAGGCCAGTTATTTCTTAAAATGACCATGTAATGCTAATTAGTTTTCCTCTTCAACCACTATTTCTTAGTTTTGACTATAAAATAATAATAATAATAATAAAAGAATAACCAAAACCAAACGAAGATGTTTAAGTCTTAAAAATTCTTACAAGCCGGTCATGGTGGCGCTCGCCTATAATCCCAGCAGCTCAAGGGGCTGAAACAGGAGGATCGTGAGTTCAAAGCCAACATCAATAATGGTGAAGCTCTAAGCAACTCAGTGAGACCTGTGTCTAAATAAAATACAAAATAGGGCTGGAGATGTGGCTCAGTGGTTGAGTGCCCCTGAGTTCAATCCCAAGTAAGAAGGAAGGAAGGGAGGGAGGGAGGGAGGGAGAAAAGAAATTCTTATGGATTTTTAAGTCCTGTGTTCCTAATTATTCATACTTTAAGAACTCTGGCATTATATTTGTCTTTGGCATAGCCCAGTCCTTCCAATATAATCTTATAAATTTAAGAGATTCAGGGATTCTTGTCACAATCTCCTAAGCTTCAGCCCTCCCCTGTGCAAATGCTGGTTTTATTCTTTAATATCCCGCTGTCTTTACAAAGTATCTGGCTTTCTAAATTTCCTAGTGAAAATCACTCCTATTTTCCCCTGGAGTTGGGAGCTGAGCTGGAAGACAGTGGATAATAGACGGGAGGATTCATTCTTAGAAGTTCCTAAAGGAAGGTCCTCAGTCATGCAGGTCCTCAGGATAAACCCCTGAAATGGGAGAGTTAATCTGAAGCACTCTGGCTTTCCTGATGCTTGTGAGTTACTGAACTTTGTTCTGAAAAGGTAAGATTTCTGGGATGACATCTTTCAAATAAAAACATACGTGCTGCCCTCTATAGGCTACAAGGAATACTGACTCAACCTGAAAACAAAAAGGAAAAAGAAAGCAGGTCCTGCTGCTCATTGTTTGGCTGGCCTAACATATCACATTTGGTGTCAGACTTTAAATTTTTAAAGTAAATAAATTTCACAGAGGGAAAATTCTTAATTTTATTCCAAAATGCTTGTCTGAAAAACGATTCTGTATCATTTCTTTTTCTTTTCTAGTTTTTTAATGTTCATTTTTAAACTTTAGATATGCTTACTTGCTATAAATTTAGTCATTTTAATTATACAATTCAATAGCTATTAAAGTAATTTTAAACCAGATTGTTCATCTATCACCATTATCCAGCCGATTTATAGCTAATATCCATTCCCATACTAACGCCTGGAAAATACCTATTTCATATCTCTATAGATATGTGTGTTATTTCTCTTTTACAAAACAGAAGTATACAATTAAACACTCCATAACATAGCCACTGAGACAATTCCTCCATTTTGTAGTGCTGCTTTCTCCTTCAAAATGTCCCGCTTTCATCAATGTCATGAAATGGGAGTTAAGCTACTTACCAACCCAAACTTTTGCGGAAAGAACTTATAAATGACCAATTCTCAATGTCTCATACAGTATATACTTAACCTCTCAAGGATTTGAGGTTGATGGTAGGTCTGTATCTAATGTCTCTGTGAAAATTAGCCAAGCATACACTTGTAGTGTACAGATCAACAGTCCATTTCAAAATAAGGTTTTATATCCCAAGGTTTATAAATGATTCATGATTTTAATAATTTGCCTTCATTGCTGATGAGATGCATTTTAACTGCATATTCAAAAAAGCCTAAATTACATTTACTTCTTTACTAAGGAACTTTAAAAAAAATCTCCATTTTAAATTTGTCAAAACATGTTAGTTGAGGTGATGTGACACAGACCCTCTGCTGAAAATGAAGATCTCCCCAAAAAACCAAGATTCTCAGGAGGTTAAGACCAGAGGCTCAGTCGTTTGGAGTGGGAAACTGGCTCTGAAATTTACTGTTACCCTGGGGAAGGTACTTAGTTTTTCTGTACCTCAGTTTCCTCATGAAGGAATGGAGGATTTTCATGTGTAAATGTCAAGATATATGCTTGGAACATAGCCCACAGTGACTGACTAACAATCAATAGGATCTGAAAATTATTCTACCATGGATAATTATCATCATTTGTACTTGAAAATAAAGAATGGGTTTGTGATTGATCATAGAAAAATAGTTGAAAATAAGCAGACTGAAGATTTTTAATCATCAATTTACAATTAGTTGTACCACATGCTTTGTGGATTTTCAAGGATGTCTATGGTCCAATTCACTTATAAGCCTAAGGACCAAACCAGGCAGAATACAAAAGCTGATCTCAAAGAAATAAGTCACGTCAGAGCTTTTGTGTCACAAACGTGCTGACCCTCTAAAGCTTTCTGCATTGCCTGCTCTAAAGCCCTTCTGAAGAACATTTCCCTCTCTGCATCCAAATGAGGACCACTCATCTCACTGAGGTCAGATTATGGAATCACAGCAAGGTGGAAGTGGAATATATTTGGCTCTGGATAGGTAAAATCAAACAAATCAAACTAGACAAGAATGCAAAGATGGGTATTCATAATTTTGACTACACCCCATTATGTTCTAAGCAATTTATACTTTAAAACATGATTTAGGAACAGTGTATATCTTTGTGAATCAAAATCAGTGGAGAGTTAAACCACTATAATTAATACAGCTAGGCCTGCTGACTCACCTCCACTAAACACAGTCTCTAAAAGCCAAATCCACACATTAATTGTGATTAATGCTTCTCTTCTCTTTCAAGCGCCATGAAGCAGTTTTATAAACACCAAAGTGTGTTAATTTAAACAAAATATAAGAAACTAATTTTTTCTAGGTGGTAAAGCTGGGTCTACATATTTTCATTATTGCATAATGGTTACCTTTAGCCCATAAACTTCAAGGTCACGGTAAGGTCACAATGAAGTGGCAAATGTAATAAATGAGAAGGAAAGTAACTAAACAGCATATTTAAAATGACTTTCCCTAGCTAGGTAAATAAATGTTCTTTTAGTATAGCTCATTGTGTAAGGATGTGTTTCTACCTAAGTTGTTCATCTATACTTTATGGTAAAATTTTTAAAATTTCTTTTTAGAAATTTTTCCTAAAACACACAAGCCAAAATTTGCTATGTCCCAAATAGTGAGATTGAACACAAAGGCCAAGCCATCCTTGGCTTAGAATGTGCAGACAGTAACATTCAAATAAAAGAATGCAAAACAAGTACTATTTAGATTGTGAAGACAACATTAAAATAAATAAAGAAGAACAAAAAGAATAAGTCCAGGCTTTTTATGCTTCTAAAATCCATATCCCTTACACATAAATGGGGTGGTGGTAAGCTAACACCAGGAGTTCATAATTTTAAAAAGCTGTGTACCTGGTACTTCGCCATGAAACAAAGGCACAAGTCTGCTTAGGCAGAAAGCTTGAGATCTTTCTGATCCAAATGTGTTGGTCATGTGGTGATACGGCCCAGTCCTTCTGCTGTGTTTTTCATTTACATGCTGTTGATACCCAAGGTACAGCAAATAATGTCATCAATTTCCTTCAATTACCTCATAAAGGATTCATTTGCACTCTGGGAATAAAAAGGTTGCGACAGTAGCTTTAGGATCACTCAGCAGCAAGAATCGGCATTAATAACTATCCTCAGAGGCACAGAGGGAGGGAAAAAAGCCATTTACTTAACATTCTTTAATTCTTCGTGGTATAACAAGACTATGTCATGATTCAGAGCTGAAAAGCACAGTTGTTTTACTCACAAGAAAAGTCTTTCATAGCTTACACATTTTCGTGATGCTTGGAGTTACAAGATCTGAGGCTGCCTTTTACATGGTATCCCCCTGCTGAAAGCTCTCAGCCTTCAGAGTCAAAAAGAAAAAGAAAAAATCCCAATATTACTTTACTACCGAGACATCAAATATCTCAGGTTATTGTTGTATGAAGAAGTTTCTTTGTACAATACTTAGATATTGCTGAAGAAAAATTTTTCTATGCCTCTATCGTCATGTAGGGTCATGTATAGCTAATGAAGCATTCTTCCTTTGGTTTGATTACATAAAGAGTTGGTTTTGTAATATAATAGCACGTGAAGGTCAGTATGGTTATGAAAGAAACCTTAGATGCTATGACAAATCCAATAACTATCAGGGTATTTGTTCATAAAAGCAGAGCATTTCTCAAAATATTTTGCTGATTTGTTAAGGTACAGGGAGACATTTGCTGGCTTCAGGGCTGACCTGTAAGACTCTATATAGTAAACTAACAATAGAGTTTCTTAAAAGATACAGATTTGTATTTTAGAGTAAAACAGGGACCATAAAGTTGAAGTACACAAGTAACTAAACCAAAGGGAAAAAGAGAAAAAGATCAGGGGCTCCTAACCTGTGTACCCAGCTTCACCAACTCTGGGCCAGCAACTGCTGACACACTCTCCATATGGTATTTCCAAGTTCTGTTTCAGGCCATTTCCCCCCAAGTCTAGCATGCCAACCATCTTAAAAAGAGACTTGACTTTTGCTTTTGTGTGCCCTTTGAGTAGTTAAAAGAAGGAGTGATTCACATCTTATAAACTAGGAATCTTTGAAGTGAAATTTCCTGAAACTTTAAAGGTACCAGACTCTCCTACAACAAATATAGGACTGCACTGCCCTCCAGAGGGGACTCCTTGGCAAATACATTCCCTCAATTAATGCAATGGGAACTAAAGAGCTATGTTACAGTAATCCTCATTGCAATGTATTCCTTCCACCTCAAATACATTTTAAAATATACACCTATAAATCAGTGGCAACCTACTGTTTTCCTCTAAGCAGAGTATTAAACTGTTTCGGCTTTTCTATCTAACCTTACCTTTTTTGTGTGTCCTATTCAAAAGTAATATTTGCTACAGCATTTGCTAAATGTTAAATATTAATTATTTTGGTTGGAGGGTGTACTTATTTATGTGCATTTTTTAGAGAAATCAGACTAAACAAATAGCCTAAGGAAACCTTAACAAAGCTGAGGATCCTAAAAGATGACTTGGAGGCACACGAAGGAGCAGATTAGAAACTGTATATTTTACTGTCTAATTATGTTGTTATCACTTCACTGAAACTTGAAGGGTGCCCATAGCTATCGTGAGAAAAATACAAATGTACTTTGAACATTTTTCTTCTTGAGCTTTTTTTCCCCACAACTATGTAATATCCTCTGTCCTGTTCCACATATTACTCTAAATAGGGGATGTTTTTTGGACTCTCACTTTCTATTTATTTACTATCAGTTCACAATTTTTGAGACTTAAGACAAAAATAATATTTTCTTGATAAAACCGTAATAACCTGTGTGCCCCATATGAATGAAGCAAAACACAAAAGTGGAAAGAATTTACATGGTAAAGTTCAGCTTTATCTAACAAACATTTATGTACGGTTTTGCAAATATTAACACATTTCATTATCATAACATCTATGATACAGATATCATTTTTATCCGCCTCTTCTCCAGATGAGACACAGAGGTTAACTCAAAATCGTATAGCTGGGATGTGATAGGGCTGAAATTCAAACTCAAACAGATTAGTCAATTAACTGAGAAAGGGATTATAAAATGTATTTCAGGTTGCACTCAGAAAACAATAGTCTCGCACCAGGCCCAGGCCAACCAGCTAGCTGGCGGCTGGGTTCAGAAACTAGAAGGCCCCTGGGAAAGCAGTCGGTAACTACAAAGCTAATGTGGTCAATGTTCAGTGTCGTTATGGGGATTAGACGGGGGTCACAGCTTCGCGGCAGCACCTGCATAGCTATGACATAAGCTTATATCTGACATAAATCATATCCCCTCTGTTTTGAAAGCAAATAATAAAATAGTTGTTCCATGTCTCTTGACCTTTACTCTGGGAAACTTGGATTTTCCCCTTATTGCTGCAGAATGTGCTAACCACCTCAGTGGAACAGACTTAGAAACCCCCGAACAGAACACACGTATAAACATCTACCTCCTCATTTCCAAAGTGATTTGCATCTTAAACATCACTCACATGTTATTAAATTTTAAAGCAGCTTAAAATGAGGAGAGGAAGGATGAGAGGAAGGAAATTAAGAAAGAAAGATGCCTGAAAGGGGATATTAAAATGCTAGCCTTGACAAAGATACATGATCCACCAGCTGGTGACAAAGGGAAATCAGATGGACATTGCCACAAACAGTTGCTACATGTTGCTTTGCACAAATGCCAGTAAACCTAGTGTACAATGAGCTTCTGAATTTATCTTTTGCATGGAATCTAAATACTGAAAATGGCCGCTTCCGCAGAAACATTGCTTTTCAAAATTTAGCATTAACATTACATAAGATTCAGTGAAATAAAGTTGCCAGGACTTGAATTTTTTTTAAAGAAAAAAGACAAGGTGGAAAATTACCGTTAAAACACTGAATTAAACATGTAAAATAATTTTGACACTCATACATCCAATTTTCTATGAAGGCAAAATGCACAGTAAAAGATATTAGCAAGAAAAAAAAAAAAGAAGGCCCTCTGGAAACCTATTGAATTCACATTACCCCATTATGTAGTACTAATATCATGATGACCAGAGCTAGTGGCCAGAAAGCATTCTATCACCAAAGAGAATACTGCCTAAGACTGACATAGTGCCTAACCCTCACATACAGCCCCATACTGTGGCTTCCAGGGGAAAGACTAAGAGAGAGAGACTAGCTATTAAAACTGAATAGCTACTTAGTTGCTTGAGTAACGGATCTTTTAAAACACACTTTCATAGAAACCTTAAATATTCTTTTTTAAAATATTAAATAGTACTTTTTATTTAAATATGTATAAGGCAAATCTATGAGAATGATATAAAATCATGGCATGTAATTTTTTAATTTTTAATTTTATTTGTTCTTTTATATATACATGACAGTAGAATGTATTTTGGCCTATCAAACATACACAAAACCCTAAATATTCTACCTAGAAATATATATATTTTATCATTTGCATAGTGATATTTCTGTTGGTACAAAAAGTGAAACTCAACAACACATTTTTGGGCCAGGAACTTTGTTATGAAAAGTACAACTAATGTAGACAATGTTAGGGCACTTATCAAGAAATTAAATAAAAATATTTAATACTACGAAAATTACAAATTTACTAATATAAAGAATAGTAAATATGTCCCCTAATTGAAGGTTCAACATGCAAATACAACAGTGAACATAATCAAAGCCACTGTTTTAAGAACGTACATTAAACTAGGGAGAATAGTTTGGCTCAGTGGTAGAGTGCTTGCCTCGCACATGTGACGCACTGGGTTTGATCCTCAGCACCACATAAAAAATAAATAAATAAAGGTATTATGTCCATCTACAACTAAAAAAAATTAAAATAAATAAAATAAATTAAGAATACAATATAAGATTTTAGCAGCTAATTACTGCAACAGAGAAAAAGGCCAGCAAGAAGAAGCAGTGCTATGTGTGACCTGCTGACACTCTCGCACCTAAGGTCACCTGGTAAGGTGTCACTGATAAGATGAAAGAGCTGGTAGCTTATGTAGAGGAAGACAGTTCCAGGCAAAGGCAATGGTAAGTGGAAAGGTTCTTGAGTATGTAAGGCATATCATGCAGTGCTTTGTGGGCCTTAGTGAGGCCTCTGGATTTTTTCCTGAGAGAGAAAAATCATTGGGAAGCCAATGTAAGAAATTCATTTCCTAATCTTGGGGAAATACGAGTGTGCTTAAGTTATAAGAAGAGTTTATATGAAAAAGTGGTCAGAACTTGAACTTGAAGACAGACATATATGGGTTAAAATAATTTCTATTATTCTCTATCGTATCTGTAAGACCCTATCCCAATTAATGGATTTCTCAACCCTCCTTTCAATGGTTATCATTCCTGCAGTGTGGTATTATTGAGAAGAGTAAATAATGCGAACAGTGTCTAAGACAGCCTGGATTAGAGAAAGCGCTTATGAAGAGTGGCTGTTGCTTTAATAGCATTGTAAAAAGCTGCAAAATGTGACCTCAGGCAGAAAAGGCACAACTTTTCAAAGGGCTAAAGAGAAGGAACAGGCAGATATTTGGCTTTTAAGTCCTGGAAGATATTAAGGGACTCAATTTCCAAATAAACCTCCAAAAAGATGCCAGCAAGAACCATATATCAGAATAATAAATGCTTACTTTCATAATGTGAACTTGGTATACAATACAAATACCTAATTGAGATAATTAAATTATGACCCCTCCATTATACTCAATAAATTAAAACAGCAATACAGCATGATAGAACTTCTGTATTTCTTAGTACATGTCAATGAATCCTCCCAAAACCTATGCGTAAGATAGTAAATTCATTTTTGAAGAGCCAACAGATTCAGAGAAGGTAAAAGACATGTCTAAAGTCACATACCTAGTAAGTGTGGCCAAATCTGGCTCACAGTAAGTGCTCCATAAATGTTAATAAATAAACGTTTCCTAAATGAACATATGAATCTTCACTCTGAATCTCACCTCTTATTTGCTAATATTGCTTCTACAGTTCATTAAATCGGTGTGTGCTCCCTAAAGTCTAATCAAAAAAAGTACCTGAGGTGTTTGTGCTTCTCCGTGTCCCACTGCAGGACTCAGAATCTTCCTTGGAGCAGCCTAGAAATTGACATTTTTAACACAATTCAAGAGATTCGTATGATGAGATGATTTGGAGAAACACTGGATAGTTACTGTATAATGCCCTTTTCAACTTGTACTTGCTACTGCATTCTTCTCTCTTTCAAAAAGAGGAAATAAGAATATCTGGCCCTTTAAACCCTCTACATACTTTAAAACTGAACACTTACTGAAATACTTTGCAAAGAGAGAAACACAGATTTTTTAAAAATGTTGCAGTGTATCCACTTTGTCTTAATATTCCTGGGTTTATTTCAATTGAATGGGAATAAACACAATTTACATGGGCGCCATTGTTTATACTTTTGGTATTCCACTACTATGAATACAAGCAAATATCTAAGGAAAGATGGTCTAGGGTTGAAAGTTCCTCCATGGACTAGTTACAAAAAATCACCCCTTCCTAGTCAGGTGCAGAGGCGCACGCCTATAATCCCAGCACTTTGGGAGGCTGAGACAGGAAAATTGTGAGTTCAAAGCCAGCTTCAGCAATGGCGAGGTGCTAAGCAACTTAGTGAGACCCTATCTCTACATAAAACACAAAATAGGCTGGGGATGTGGCTCAGTGGTCAAGTACCCCTGAGGTCAATCTCTGGTACCAGGGGAAAAAGAAAAACACCCCTTCCTGACCACCCCCAGAGACTTACCATCAAATTTTCATAGTATCATGAAATTTCACTTCATATTTTATTTCTTGGTAATAGGACTCAAAATGTTGCTGATGAAATGCTCATTTTCCTTTACTTTCTGGTAAGAGTGGGAAAACAGCCTTCATTTGGAAACTTCTTAATATGCTTTTAAAAAAATACACACGCTGTACATTCTGGCAGTTGTTGAGTTATATGAAAACTTTGCAGTGCTGCCAACTAGTATTGGATTGGATGGAGTTACCATCAAATAACACCTCTGGATGGTATTATGGTGAATTATTATATTTTTCATAAACTTTTGTGTTCTAAAGAGAAATTCTGTAAAATATTTAGTCTGTGTGGTGCAGAGAACAAATAAGAAAAATTTTTAAAAACTCCCCTTCCATGATATGATGTTAAAAACATTAATCTGTTCAATAGCATCATGTTATCTTTGTGCCACCACACTCTCCTGTGAATGCTCATGATTCGTCTGCTTTGTACTAGTGTAAACAATATGCCTGAAGCAATTCACGTACACAGAGAAAGCTTACAGTTCTGGAGATCCTCTTCAAGATCAGCCAGCCCCATTTCTTTGCACTTTTGGTGAGGGTGCTAGATGGCAATGGCAGGGAACATGTGTTAGAGCAATCCACTCATATCCCAAGCAAAGGAACAGAGAAAAAGAGAGACCTGGATCCCTCTGCCTCTTTCAAGGATATACTTCCAGTGACCTGGTAACCTAATGACCTCCTAGTAGGCCCCACAGCTTAAAGGTCCCCACCCCCTCCCAACAGTGCCACTGATGACCAAATATTTAACACATGGACCTTTAAAGGACACTCACCCAAAGTATAGTAGTCCATAAATGAGGAAAAACTAGGACAATATTTTGAGGTGGCAGACAAGGCTATTCTCTTTTCAGACCAAGAAAAATGGCTGACTTTTATCTTCTGTCTCCCAAGAAAACATTGAGAAACTTGTACTTATCCTTGCTGAGAGATTTCAGTGAATCTTAACTAATGAGAGTTGTTGATAAAACATGACACTGTTGGAAATGTAGAAAAATGGCGTCCTTCAGTTCCACCCACTATTACAAACAAGCAATAACATTTAAAAGGTTTTCAGATGAGAGGAACATTTTGAGTACATATTTTCTAAAAATACTATTTCCAACTCAGAGGACTTTTTTTTTTTTTCTTCTAGTAACAACAAAAACTGCAGCTCTTTTCTTCAAACTAAAACACTTGGTTCTCAGGAAATATTCACTTTCATATTTTATTTCAACCAAAATTTTTTAAAAAGAAAACTGTGTAATGGAAATTGAGGCATCCAATAAATGTGAAACAACAAAGACGTGACAATTTGGGTATTTAAGTGACCCAAATTCTCTCATAAAGAAATAGCCATAAAGATGTGATGGCAATTGGTGATCATTGTTCCAAAGCATTATTAAGTTAAAGGTGCTTTGAAATCACCCATTTCAATATATCTGCAACATCAAGCTATCCATTTCAAAGGTTTTATGAATTCTTTTAAAATGCACACATTTTGTTTTCTTTTTCTTTTTTCTTTTTTTGTACCAAAATTACTGCTATTTTAAGAGGAAGAAAGAAACTTTCTTCATTATGGACCGGAATATAACTTTCTTTTAGCAAATGATTTGTAATTAAACCAATTACAGGCAGCATTCAAAAATTCAAAGTGTCTTTTCTGTATGTTCTTAATTAGCATTGGTCTGCTCCAGCCTCTCTAGGGAAACTTCAAGAAAAATGAGCCCCTGAAAACATAAAATACTTACCTTCGAATTCAAGGCCGCTGCTGTGTTTGGAACACAAACATTACTACAGGAGAGTTCTTTAAGAGAAACACAATTCAGAGGCTGGAAAATATTCAACTCTAATGCACGCCAAGAGCCAGCAGGGGGAGTAAAACTCCGAAAATATAGGTTAAAAGGGAAGAAAAATGCTGAATGGAGGTGCAACCAGCACCAAACTAGAAAGGAGAATCCGCCACTCAGTCAAACAAGGGATAATAATCATTCTTTAGGCCTTTGTCCCAGGGACATAATATGCACTGGAATTATACCTCATCCATCCTATGAAAAACAAATTCACCTCTTTCTACATATGTTATAAGAAGCACAATAAGCTAACACAGTATTTCTTCATCAGTCCTCTACTACCTGAAAAAATGTCTTTTTTCATCTTCTGTTAATTAACAAAGAGAATGAACCACTCTACTAAAAGTAAACCATGTACTTTCATTAAACAAGAATGTATTAAATTAACAAATTTTTGAGTTCTGCTGCATGAATGGCTAGAAAAACTGTGATTCCTATTCCAATGACTTTTTCATCAGACATTTGTTCTAGTACATGAGAGGAAATGACACCCGACATGAGCTGCATGAATTAACATTGAGGAGGCAAAGGGGAGGGTGAACTTTCTGAAAGCAATGTAAAGTATGCTAGGAAAAAAATTCAACCTACGTTAAAATATGCTCCCTTTTCTTGGTGTTCAAGACATTTCATACATAGGGACACAGTATTACCTGGAAGAATGGAAAATTCTAGTCTTTTGAAACATGTCTCTCTCATTACATAGAATTACTAAAGCATATGTTTGATTACTGCCCCACCTATAAACCTCTCAGCAGCAACTACTACCACCTGACAGGTGTTTTCTGTCTGATTATTTTACTCATGAAGATAGTGAAGGGCTATATACTTCATTCTCTCTTATTCCATTAAGATGCAAGACCATGAGGGTTTAGTAGAGGCCAGACCAGCCAACTTCCAATTATGCCAACTCTAGGAATCAACCTCACTGACCCTTTAGTAGATTTGTTCATCAAAGGCATAGCTCCTTATGAATTCTACTTATCAACCCTTAGAAGTTGATGAAAGAATTTTTTTAAGTGTTAAAAAGAGAGTTTTGCTAGAAAATCTTCAACTGTGCAGTTAACACTGAATTTGATAAACAGTACATTCCCAGCAACAGTCACCAAAATTCCAAGTTAAATCTGTGCCCTTGGAACAATGCCAAAATGCCACAGCATATTTGCACTTTGAGCAAATTTCAAATTTTTAAGTCCTATTTTTTTTCTGCCAAAACAAAGGCTTAAAATATGTGGATTCTATCTTCCCTTAAAACTTTACAATAGTAATTTTTGGATGCAAATAAAAATGCTTTTAAGACCAATAGAATGAGAGATTAAGTTGTCTTTCTATTTCAGTACTAATACCATCTAAACTATTTCTGGAGGCCATATGTAAACACAAGTATCCTGAAATAGACATTATCACAATCTGTCTTTGAAATTAGAGAACTTTATTAAAATTCGGTTTTTGCTCCTTGAACTGTATCCTTAACCACTCTACCTCAGTTTCCTTACCTTTCACGTGGAGATAATGATGTCTCCTCACAAGCTTGTTGCAATGAAATAATACCTGTAAAGTTCTTAACTAATGTCCACCCATAGTATCAATAAATGATATTATCACTATCATAACCTGTTAGACAATTGCCCCTACTTGGTTCAAGACACTATCACAGCATTTGCAAAATTTTAAAAATCATTTCCAGTTTTCACTTATAATCTGAAATGGCCTGATTTAGCACATTTTAGATAATGAGAACCCTGCTAAGAAACTAAATATTTTCTTCCATAATACCAATCCCCCTCTCCCCAAAAAATTAAGACCCTATGAAAGGATATTCCTATTGAACCGCTCATTGCAGAAGAAATACAAGTACATAGGACTTGGTCATGACCCGGTACAAATGGTTAACTGAAAAAATAAACGTTCCTTCAAAGCATTTCTAGAATATACTGGATTGTTTATTACTTTACTGAGTACCTTAAGATAAATGTCTTTGTATTTTTTAATAAAATAATACTATTATTCTTTTTGGTGGAAATACATACATGTATAAAGGTGAATTTACTGAGAAAATAATGTTTTCTAGAGGAAATTCAGATTAGTGTAGATAACATTTGCACTGAAATGGTTGTTCATTTACTGAGTACGGGGGTGGGGAGCAGGGGGCAAAGAAGGCAAAGGAGTCCTCTAGTGAAAATCAAGTTAGAAATTTATTCCTGTTTTATATTTTTATGTCTTTTAAAAATAATGTATTTTGACATTACTATTGTAGTCTATTGAACTGAAATTACTTTTTAAATAAAAATACTGACACATAAAAACATGAAATTCAACAACATATTCATGGAGTACCATGTGATACTTCCATACACGTGTATATATTGAAAAATGTTTAAATCAGGTTAAATAGCACTATCTCCCCAAACATTTATCATTTCTGTACGAAAAAAAACACTCAAACTCCTGTATCTTGAAATATAGGAAATACATAGTGAATTATCATTATATACAGTCATCCTACTATGTGATATACCAGAATTTATACTCCTATCTAACTATAACTTAGTATCCATTGATTGACCTCATGTGTTTTAAATGTGAATTTGGATTCTAGTTTTAATTATGATGTAAGGAATAGTTCCTTTTCCCATTGCCAATATTCTGCAACCTGACACAGCAGAGTTGAATATGCCATACACATAGGCAACTTTTCTGCAGATAGCATGAATTCTATGATTTGAAATGTGTCTAATATTGTTTCCACTGAATTATGTTTAATATATCATAGCTGCATGTAAGGAATTTATATACCATAAACTGCCTTAGAAGTTTTAAATAGCAAGTTACTAATTACCTCCCTTGCCCAAAGTTCATAAGACATGAAGTATTTACTACTAAGTAGCTTCTTTATTTCACCTTAGGGAATGCTGATATGATTCCCAATGTGTAATTTCAGTGACCTATGCATTAAAAACTGATGATACACAGAGACATGTTAAAATTCCATGCTGCTGAATTTGTTTGGCTAAACAGAACAGTTTATTGAAAAAGATGAGAGTAAAAGAGAATCTTCCTTTACAGGTGATTTTATGCAAGGGAATCCAAACCATGAATACAGGACTCACTGAATTGGTACTGGGAATTTTGGGGGATAGAGACCATCATTCTCAGAGGAACATTTAGAGCTTGGGAGGCTAAGGCAGAGGATCACAAGTTCAAAGCCAGCCTCAGCAACTTAGCAAGGCCCTAAGCAACACAGTGAGACCCTGTCTCTAAATAACATACAAAAAGGGCTGGGGATGTGGCTCAGTGGTTTAGTGCCCCTGGGTTCAGTCTCCAGTACCAAGAAAAAGAAGAGGAGGCAGAAGAAGGGGGAGGGGGAGAAGAGAAGGAGGAGGAGGAGGAAGATGATGATTGAGTGCTGTGTTAAGTGTCCTTAACAAAATTTCTCCCCAAAACATATATCCAATTACCTATATTAACAGTTACCATCTGTATGTCTTGCAAGACTTATGATTCTTCTCTCCTTCAGTAGATCTGCTTAAACTTTAGCTTGTATAAAACTGATTCAGCTTTTTTAACAGAAATAGAAATTGTATCTAATATAAGTGCACAGGCATTTTAAGTAAAAGAGTGTTTCATGTGATTTGAAACAAAAATGATAATAATAAAATATTTAGGAGGCTGCTAAGTATCTGTTCAGTGCTTTAGAGTGTTATTTAATTTAAATCTCTCAACAATCCTAAAAGAAGACATGACTATAATTCTACTTTATAGGTGAGAGACTTGAGTTACAGAGGTAAAATAATTAGCCCTCTTAATAAAATGGAGAAAAATAAGCATTAAAATATTATTCTCTTCATATAAATATTATTTTGAATAAGAAGCTTCTACTTTCTGTCAAGATGGTATATATAATGGACTAGACTTACTCTCCTACCTGAAGCAATCATAAAATGAACAACATATCTGAAGTCAAAGTTTTAAAACATTACACCTCAGGCAATAAAGTATGGTGATCCCTGCGAGTTAGTTGTGAAATATACAAGATAAACTCCTTGTTCCAGCTTAATTCCTTGAAAGATTTTCCAGTTAAGGTACATTGAGCAGAAACCCAGGGGGAACTCAGGAGACTCAGAGTTGAAGGAGCAGAGTCCAAAGTCTGTAAACACCGAAGTGTTCATAGGACAGAACCAGAAGAAAAGAACAGCACCAAGGGACAGAAAGAATTCTAGAGCTATACATAAAGCCCCTTGAGTACCTTGAGTAATCCAAAGAGTTCTCATCAGTAAACACATGTAAGGAAACTTAACTGAGCCCAGGGAAGTCACCATGAAGGATTGGCAGTAATAATGCCCAGCAGTCACTAAGGAATACAAATAGTGCCCATTCACACCAACTAGAGAGAAAACCTCATGAATTATGGCACAGTGGATACAAAAAGCTAAAGAGACTTCTCTCACAGAAATAATAAAGTCTAGATAACACTATACTAAGCATGACTAAAAGGAACACAAAGGATAAAAATGTTAAATAACTAGTCCCTGAATAAAGCTGAAGAATATTTATAGGAATACAAAAAATTTATACCCAAGAATTTTTATTATTTGGAACATAATAAAAATTACCAATCATACAAGAAGCAGGAAAATATGACCCCAACCAAGGGGGGAAAATCAATCAAAAAAGGCTCAAAACTGAGAGATGCTAGAATTAACTGAAAAAATAAGACACACTAAAATGGTTACATAACTATGTCCTGTATGTTTAAATGTTAAGTAGTGAGTACTGGTATTAGAATGAACCAAATGAAAGTTATAGAGATGGAACTATCATATGTCAGATGAAAATCAACTTCACATGAAGCTAACAGTTAGATATTGCAGGGGGTAAAACTAAGATTAGAATTTTGTGATATAGCAGCAGAAACTACCAATATGAAATGGATAAGAGAATTTTAAATTTTTAAATAAGAAGAAGGATTGTTAATACATGAGACCATTTCAAGTGGTTTTAAATACACATTTTTAAGGCTCCCAAAGTTGGGAAATGTTGGGAGAAATAATGCACAAAAATTTTCCAAATTTTATAGAAACAATAAAGACACAGATCCAACAATGTCAACAAACACCAAGCAAAATAAACAAAAACACAGCAAGGCACATATTGTTCCAAATCAAATTGCTCCAAAAGAATCAGGGAAGAGAATATCTTCAAAGCTGCCATTGGGGGAAAAACACACACTTTAAGTGTAGAGGAACAAAGATAAGAATGGTTGCATGTTTCCTGTCAGTAACACTGTAACCAAGAAGATAGTGGTGTAACATTTTTTAAGTACCAAGAGAAAAAATGTCAACTTGCATTCTATATACAGCCAAAACATCTTTCAAAAACGGAAAAGATTAGTCAGACATTCAAAAGCTGAAATCACTCATCATAGAAGATATGTACGAAAAGAAATATTGAAAGAAGTCTTGCAGGCAGAAGGAAAATGATACCAGATAGAAGAAATGGATTTATATAAAGAAATGAAATTACCAGAGAAGGTAACTGTGTGAGAAAACATAAGTTTTATGTTATTTAAATTTCTTTACAGATAATTAAAGGTTTAAACAAAAATCATTAAATGTGGTCTAGGGTTTATCATTGAAATAATAAAATCTATGGCAATAACAGTACATTGGGAGGGTAAAATGGGAAGTATAATTTCCATAAAATTGTAGTACTATACATGAAGTACTGTAATATCATTTATAGACTGATTATGATAAATTAAAGATGAGTATTATAAACTTTAAAATAACTGAAATACCAAAGAAAGCTGTAACAAGCCAATAAAAAGAGATAAAATAGAATAACTTCTTTTTAGACAAGTAGGAATAAATATCAAAATGAGATTGAAACCTAATCTTATCAATGACTGACTAAATGCAAATGGCCTAAATATTCCATTTAAAAGGCAGAGAGATTGCCAGATTGAATTTTTTAAAATGATAGTCAACTATATGCTACTTTCAAGATGCTTAATATAAATTGGCTAACAGTGAAAGCAACTTGAAGTGAAAAAACTGGGAAAGATACACCAGACTAACATATACTAAAGGAAGTTTGAGACAAAATTGATTCCAAAGCAAAGAATATCACTAACGGCAGCCATTTTGTAATGGTAATGCAGTCAATTTATCAAGAGGACATAGCAATTAAATGTTTATGAATTTTATAAAAGAGCCTCAACATGGAGCAAAAAAGTAATAGAACTGCAAGGAGAAAAAAACAAATCCATGATTATACAGTAGAAGATTTCAATACTCTTTACTCAATAGTTAGTAGGGAAAACAATAAAAAATCATTAAGGATAGACAAGAATTGAATAGCACAATCAACAAACTTGACCCCATTCATAGCTATCTAAAACTCCATACCAGAATACACATCCTTTCAAGTGGGTATGAAAGATTTACCTACAAATGTGGTTGTATCGACTAGATTATACACTAAAATACTAGTTTCAATAAATGTGAAAGAATTCAAGTCATAAAAGTCATGTTTAATGACACCAACAGAATAAATCAGAAATCACATATAAAAAGATACAGGCAAAAATCTTCATATGCTCGGAAAATAAGTAAAACACTTCAAAATAATCTGTAGATCAAAGAACAACTCAAAAGGAAAATTGGCAAGTATTTTTGTTGTGTAAATTTAAGGTACACAACACAAAATTTTAATTAACATGGATATCATAAAGTGATTACCTTAGCCAAGGAAATTCATATCCATCATTAACATAATTTTCCTTTTATTATTTTAAAGTATTTAAAAACTAATGAAAACACAGCATATAAAAAATCTGTGAATTGCAGCTAATGTACCAGTTAGGGGAAATTTTATAGCACTAAATAGCTATATTTGAAAATAAAACAGGTCTGAAGTCAGTTATCTTGGTTTCCACCTTAAGAAAAAGAAAAAGATGAAAGAAAGTAGTATTATTCAAAAAGAATCCAGTACAATATAAAAAAATATCATATTATCATATACCTTTACCAAATGGGATTTATTCTAGTAATGAAAGATTAGTTGATTACCCCAAAATCAATCAATAAAAGACACCATATTAACAAAGTAAGTGACAAAACCACATGAAATCTCAATAGAAGCAGAAAAATACTAAACTTTTGGAAATGGGCACAAATTTTGGATATTTCTTATAGTAAATGCCATTCAATCAGTAAGATCACAATATATTTATCTATGCACCTGAGCTACTATGCACCTGAGCCTAATTCTTAGATCTACAAAATCATTAAGGAAAATAAGACAAATTTGCCTAAGTGGAGATTATATCCTTGTAACTATGGTTATCACCACTGCAATATCTTTTTTCTTCCCCTGTCAGATCTTCTTTGAATAATAAGGGCATTCAACTTTGTCAACATGGTGTGTTGTTACCATATATTCAATGGATTATGTAACCTTATCATCTTGTCATTGCAGGCCTATCCATATTCTATTTCTATTTCTTAGATCTAAATTATCTTAAATACAATACTTCTCTATTTCCCTTCTTATTATCAGAATAAAGGCACTTAATTCTGTTGAAGTTCTAGATTGCAAAACAACAGTGAAAATAATAACAGCTAATTCTTGCGTAGCTCTTTATACTTTTCAAATTATATTTATATCAATTTTCTCATTATCTCATTTTTAAAATTCCATGGGCTCACCAGAAAGGGTAGTAATATCTTTATTTTATAGTTGAGGAAATTGAAGTCCAGAGAGGTTAAGTGATTTATCCATCATTCGCAGCTATTTAATTTCTACACAATGATGATATTTTTCCATATTCCTTAATTTTCAGAAAGAGTTTCATATGCATTATCTTTCTTGAATGTAGTGGCACATGCTCAATTATTTCCTCATAAGCCCCTTCAAATACTTTCAATAATGAAAGCTTTCTAACATGCTCCTAAACTGTCTATAATGAAGTCGATTATAGAACATACTTACTTGGAGAATCCTACTCTGTTATAAAAGGATCAAACCAGTCAAAGAATGAGCAAGTGCCCTTGTGAGGAAAATTAGATCAAGGAACTAAGAACTCATATTATTATAACATTAGAATAAAAAATATGAAACATATTCCTTACACTTCACAAAGTTACTCTATAAAAATAAATTCCCTTTAATGAAGGACTTTTTCAAAGTGTTATATAGGAATGCTAAAAAATAAATACGTAAGTTGCTTTTTAGACTCATATCATGGAACTATGCAGTCAATTAGCCAGAGAAATAATTATATTACTCAAATTATTTAACAGAGACTAATTCAAAGCACTCAAAATATATTCTGGAGATCCTTTCACCCAAGTTTAGTGGAACTGCCTCTGCACAGCTGACAGGAAGAAACGAAGGGAGGTTTTCCTCTGCTATAAATAAAATACAGAAGTATAAGAAGGGGGGGGCATTTGCAAGTTGGCTGATTTGCTGTTCCTCTTTTAAAAGTCACTAAATCATGTAAAATTAAATTATGTGAAAATAATTCATATAGTAAGTTGTTCAAGGATTTCTCCAAGCAATTGCAAATCTTTAGAAAATAATCTACTCTATTTCTAAAATAGTCACTATTACAAAATAATATCACTGGAGAAAAACTAACAAAAGCACTAAGAGTTTATGACATTCAAAGGTCATTTTACTTTACTTACATAGTATTTTAATTTGGTAATTATAAAACATTCTCTGACAAAATTAGTCTCAGTTACAAATTTATGTAAATTTCACACAGCCACCATTTTTTTCTGACACACTGTCAGAATGTCAATTTTTAAATAACTACTGTAAATGGTATGACACCACTACTGTTTAAAGAAATTCCTCTATAATAATTTAATGTTCCATTGGCTTCCTCAAAAGACAATGGATAAGGAATAAATAGTGGCAACACTTTGTCATCTTTAAAATATGAAATGAGCATAATATCTTCAAATTGGAGGGTGACTTTTTAAAAATATTTAACACAAGATTACATGAGTAATAATAATTAAATCTCTCCTAAATGGTTAGAAATACAACCAAATTTCTATCAGTTTTATTCTTTAAAATATAGAGAGGATTTGTTTATATACATTCACAGTGAAAAGTACCCATGTTAAAATAAAGATATTGTTTTTTACAATAAAAACAGACTCTGCTCACTGAATTCAATGCCCAGGGCCCTGTTTGCTCACCTGTACTTAAATACTTGAATATGTAGAATGCATCTAAACCAGTGTTTGAATATAAAAACGTGAGAGGAAAAAAAGAGGTTAAAATGGAAAAATGGAAAAACAAAGCTAGACAATATGGGCAAGTTCAAATGAGGCTAAACCAAATGCCAATAACAATAAGAAAAAGAATAGTTATTTGACCTGACAGAACATGTGCTATGTGCTATTATTCTTTCCATTTTACAGGTGGGGAAACTGAAGCACTAGAGATTATAATACTTGTTCAAAGCCCTGTATCTAGCAAAGACTTGAGCTGATTCTAGGAATTATAACTAGAGAAGGTGAATTCTTAATTTTCTTAAAAAAACTTTAAACTGTTTTGAATTAAATACTTTTATCATTATATAATTTATATTATCAGCATAATAACCGGAAAAGATAAACACATTAAGAAATTGCAAAATACAAAATTTTGTGTAGCTGAAATGTTTCTGAATTATATTAATTCATGTCTTACTTATGTTTGCCCCTTATATATGGATTAGCCTCTCCCCCACCATTGTAATGGCCATGATCCCTTCCCATTCATCACTTCTGCTGACAGCCAGAAGTGGTGATGTGGAATCATCCCATGTAGAGCATGGTTTATAGACTTGGCCCATTTCTTCTTTACTTCCTTCTCTGAGAAAGAAGTTCTAAGCATTCTTAGAAAGATAAAGAATATCTTATCATTCTCCCTTTCCTGAGAATGAGTCTACTTTCCCCATTATCTCTTGTAGTGATGCTCCTATATTTTTGAAATAGAAATGTCATTCTCTTCCATCCCTCTTCCAGGGCTTTAGTAGAATCCTGGAGGCTAACATAATGAAAAACAGATCTTACGTCTTCCCAGTATTAAATTGGTTCATAGCAAATCTACCTATATCGAGACTAGCATGGACCTAGTCTAACCTTGGAACATGGCAATGTGCAATACAAGAGAAGCTGGGACATGGGATCTTCAAGTCACAGACCTGTCGGTTAAAGAAGCCACAAGACTGGAATTGTTGGTGGCATATAGACTGTGGAAGACAAATGGAAAGAGCAACAGGGTCAAAGAAAGAAAAATGTGAGAAGATTGCTATAACTGAGTCTAAGCCAGAGAAAAAGGATCCATAGTAGAACAAAAACACTGTCCCCTTATTTAATTGACATGTGTTTCTTATGTCTTTGATGCTTTTGCTAATTTTTGGTTTTAGATTTTCTCTCATTCCCTTCATTAATTGCATTTCTTCTGGGTTCCTTTTTGTTTTCTTCCCATTTTCAAGGTTTTATTTATTTCCTTAGAATTGGGCATTCTCCTGAAAGATGGTCAGCAGGTGGGGCACAGACTAACAATTCTCACATCCAGAATGTAGACTTTCAGTTAAGCTCCTATTTACCAACCTCATTCCTCACTCTCAGTTTCCCATATCACTGGTGTTATAGTTTGGACATGAGGTGTCCCTCCAAATCTCATGTGTTCTTGCAGGAATATTCAGAGGTAAAGTGACTGGATTGTGAAAGCTATAACCTAATCAGTTCATTCTAGTTTAAATGACTGGATGGTAACTGTAGGCCAATGGGGCATGGCTGGAGGAGGTAAGCCACTGTGGGTATGTCCTAGAAGGCTGCATCTTCTCTGTGGGTCTCCCACCCATTTTCTCTGCTTCCTGGTTTCAATAAGGGGAGCAGCTTCCCTCCTTCATGCCCTTCTCCCTGAGGTGCTGCCTCACCTTGGGCCTAGAATAATGGAGTCTGTCATCTGTGGACTGAGATCTGAAACTGTGATCTCCAACTAAATTTTTCCTCCTCAAAGCTGTTCTAATCAGGTCTTTTGGTGACAGTCACACACAACTGACTAAAATACCTGGTATCCCAAATTCTCAAAATCCTATGGCTTGATTTCTTCAAATAATCAGCTTCTTAAATTCTGCTGGACAAGAAGGATATTCCCCTAGTGTATAGGTTGGTGAGGGAAGGAGAGAGGTGTGATTAGTAATCTAACTGATATCTAAATGTATTTCCAACCAACCATTATATTCAGCTCTTAACCTCATCCCCACCCATTAACCGTGGACTCTTTAGAGTTTAGAAAACAAAATATCTTGCTTCTCAATATCCTGTCTCTCTAAACACTGAATGTGAATATCCTCCATGGTATTAACTCCTCCACATCTTCCAAAAGTGTTGACACTCCTTTTCTGTAATTGCCTTCTCTCCTATTCCCTTTATCCTGTGTGTTTATACTTTAAATCTTTATTGCTACTTTAATGGCATATCTAGAAGTAATGGAGATAAACATATGTTTATTATTTGATGTTTTGGAAACATTGATAATCTTTAGTACATCATGAAATATAAGACATACCCTGATAGCAACAAGAAGGCCTTGGGCATATCACACTAAAGTATGACACTCACTCATTGAAATACATTTTCTTATATAGTGAGGAGTTATATTATTTCTGGTTTATTAATATTTTCCCCAGGAATAAACAGTAACTTTTTCATATTTTATTCCATTTCTACAGAGATTTTTCTCCTTTGATCTATTTCTGTGATTAATTGTTAATGAATTCATAATTCAGCCACCACTGGTTTAAGTGAATTATTTCATTAAGATTGCTAAATTTCATTTGCTATTTCACACTTAGACTTTTTATCTATATATTTAAAAATGCATTGGACTAGGGATATATTTTTGTCAACATGATACTTTGTCAGATTTTAGACTCAGGTTTTATGACTCTCCAATTAATTAATTTCAAGTTAACCATTAATTGGAATGCTTTTTATGAATTTTTGTTCATATAAACAAGAACTTAACTCTTAAAAATTGAAATGTTTACTGGTAAAAATATTTTGAGGAATAATTTTTAAATGATGATTTATCACTTTCTTCCACTTCAAATATTGCAGTTTTACATTCTGAAATTATGAGTAGGTAGCCATTGATATTTTTCCTGCCATCAAGCTTCATAGTATATCAGATTATAATTTTGATTTGTATTAAATTTAGAAGTTCATTTCAACTTCTTTACTCATTTTTTAAATATTGTGCTTTATATTTTTTCTGGAAGCTATATCCATGAGTTTTAAATAATTACTTTTAACAAATAGTTTTGCATATATGAACTGTACTTTTTATTGTTTCTTTAAATTTTACTGTTTATCACATCCCCTTCCTCTTAATATTACAATATGTTTACATTTTTACATTTTACATAATTTTTTTAAATTCCCATTTTTTTGTGGGGATGGTCTTGTATTGACAACATTTAAAGCTATATATTTGAAATGAGTACAGCTTTGACTGAATCTCATGAGATTTATGGGTTTTCCCTAAATAGTGTTATTATTCTCTAAAAAAACATAATTACAGTTTCAATTTCCTCTGATCCTACATGTTTTAATGGCTTATTACTTCCAAGAATTTGTGTTATCATTCTTTGTTATTAATTTCTAGTTTCATATTGCGATCATACAGTATGATGTACAAGGTATCTTGGCATATAAATTAATGTCTGATAATATCATTAACCAAATATGGCATGACATAAATTTGAGCATAAAATAGATTTTGACTTCCAAAGCTAAAGTAATACTTTGGGAAAGGATCTTGGAGTAAGTTTAAGTCCTCACAATTGGATGTTTTTGTCAAAGGGTCTTCCCCATCTGAAATTAAGCCAGGTTTCCACTTTCCTAATATTATGAGATATATGTAGATTTCTCTGCCTTTTAACAAAAATACTTGCTCACAGTCTATTCAGTGTGAACAGAGATGAGCATGGTGGGCCACACCTGTAATCCCAGCAACATGGGAGGCTGAGGCAGGAGGATCACAGGTTGAAGGCCATCTTGGACAACTTAGTGAGTCTCTGTCTGAAAATACAATTTTTAAAAGAACTGGGATGCAGCTCAGTATTAGAGCATTTGCCTAGCATGTACACGGCCCTCCGTTTGATCGCCAGTAAAACACACACACACACACACACAGTTGAATATGAAAAGGAATAACTTCCTTTGACACAAAAAGACAAACCAAATTGAGATGTGGATTTTTCATTCATTTTAAATAACCATTATCTTTAATTCTTTGCATGTGTCTCACCAATGTATTAACTGAAATCCACAAAGGCTCAATGATGGGCCTATTATCCCACATCTAGTATAGAGTGGCCAGGAGGCACAATAATTTTTTGGATCCTGGTGCTACAGTTCCTTTCCTATGTGCCCTCTCCTTTTATTGGTCCAATTACTGAATATACTCGCCAATTTTAAGGATTTTTTCATTAATTGCATTAGAGAAGCCATATATCAGAAGCAAGAGCCAAGTTTAAATGACAAGGTTTTCATCTGTCATTTGTTTGTTAAGAAAAATCGGAGAGAGGGAGATTTAATTTAAGCACAGCTACAAACTATAGATACTTTGAGAAATGAAAAATTGGCTTAAAGGTGTGCTAAAGAAGCCTCTCAGAGGAACTATGGCTACACCAGTCACTTCATAATATTTACTGGTCAATCTTATTTTCACCAGAATATTTTGGTTCTTAGTTTGAAGATATTTAAATAAGAGTGTAATCAGGGAAAATATTAAGTATATGTATAAATTCCTCACTCCTCTTCTGGGAAAAAAATTTTAATTAGAACTCCAAAGAAATAGACTGCACTATTTTTAAACAAGTATAAATGTTTGGATGGCTAGCAAATGTGCTTGTGGAAAGTGTGCTGAGCTGACAGAAGTCTAGTAGTATCAGTGTTTCAGTCCTGTTTCTGTGATCTACGCATCTCCTACTAGATGCTTCCTTAGACCTCCCAGTCCTGAGAAGCTCTGTATAGGTGATGACTGCCACCCCACTGAGCTCACTTTCTATGAACCTGAGTTTTCAGATGAAGGCTGTTTTTTGTTTGTTTGTTTGTTTGTTTGTTTTTATTTATTTCAGATAATAACTATTACCTGAGCAATGCTAGGTAATGGGTTATACCATTTAAAAGGGTAGTTATGGTCCCTATCCCTAACAAACTTCTTGTAGCAGTCCACTACTTCTGCACTTCAAATAAGATGGTTAATGAACAATTTAAAAAAAAATCATCATTCTAATATTTGTGTGTATGTGAACATAATAGATACTTTGTACTTCTTTGAGAGTTAAAGTTGATAAAGGTAAAAACATTAAACATTTCTGTTACATTCTGCAGACAAGGATCAAAAATTATATTTCATCACACACTTAATAAATGGTAGTGCTATATTTCTCAGTTCCATTTTTGTCTGAGGTGATTAGAGGTATTTGAAGTTTTAATTGGAAATATACTTACACAAACAAGAAAACTGAGCATATAGCCTTTTCTTTTCATTAAAGAAAGACAATATTCCGGTATGCCAATAATAGCAGAGATTAATAGCCAAAGTAAAGGGATAATTAAGAATGGATATTTAAAATAAATGGAATTCAAAAATGTATGACATGCTTGATTGTTTGACTAAAATTAAACTAATCTGAATATGACTGATGGGAATGATGCTGAAGGAACAATTAAAACAAGGCAATTCTGATAACTTCAATCAAGTTAGGTCTTTCAATTTTCCTTTACCTTCTGAGAGCAATACCTGAAATGCAAAACCTACAATTAGTTTCTCATATCTAGTTATGGTTGTAGATGCAAAGAAATCAGTTTTTAGCTGGTCAGCTCAGACTGTCCTCATGGATCATGTCTGTGAAACTCGCCTTGGTCTTTAATTTCCTGGATTCTCCTCAGGGTTGTTTGCCTTCTGTTAGTAAAACCAGGATGCCACAGTGCAAAACTTGCTGCTCTGCCATTTGTTTCAGATTACTCTTCCTACATGCTCCAATTTGCATAACTTTATTGTTTTGTGGATTCTAAGCTTATGAATTTATTACCAAGGCACCTGCCAGTGTTACTGTATTTAAGGAACTGTCAGCAGTTTCTATTTTGGGGTTCTAAGTTAGCTACAAAAATTCACTCTGGGTTGAATTTTGGCATGTGTTACAGGGTAACAAAACCAAAAGTGAATTATTTTTAGAAAAAAGGGAGGCAATGGAGGGGAAATAGTTCTTGGGTTTTTTTTTTCTCCTCTTCCCTGAGGTAGAAATATAAAATAAAATACAGAAGTTGGTGGTTACAGAAGTATTCTGAGTGATTAACTCTCTTCAGTTTTTCTGAAGTTAATAATCTTTTTCAACCCATTAGTCTACATCGCAGACTAATGCCTTGAGGTATTGGGGCAAAATATTAAAATTATCTCTTCTAGTTAAAGACAATACATCTTGTATATGCATTAATTTTAACAGTGGAATAGCATTTTCAGGAGGAAAAAAAGTATCCACTTAGTGAAGATTAGACTAGAACCAACAAGTTTCAGATTCTCAGCCACCATGAAAGCATCTGAGATACAACCTTCAAGGGTCCCTCTTGCTACATACATGCTCACCAGCAACACACAGAGCTTTACTAAACAGACAAGAATTAGGAATTCTCTGAGTTTCAAATTACGGTTGAAGTTTTATCTCTAGAAATAATCGTCACACTTTCCATCTTTATTTGGCAAGCACAAAAGACTGATAAACATATACAGAACTTCTGCAAAATAATATAATCAGAATGTTTTCATTTTCCCAAAGCAGAAAGGCAAAGTGTAGGTATCATGCCTTCCTCTTATCCTCCCACACAAGAAAACATGCACACGCACACACAGTCTTAAGCATACAATATACCCAAAGTATCTTAGAAGTAACACATATGGTATTTTCCAATGCAAAAATAATAAATAAAATGTTGTAGCTGGCTAGATGGTGATATCAATTGATTACATATATTTTGAGCACCTTTTGGGGATAGACACTTAGCTAAAAAGTTGGGTTAGTAAGCTTACATAAAATACATCAAGAAGAGTATATTGTGAAGTGGAGAAAGGGGAACAAAAGCTATAACCTATATCCAAGCAGTGTCAAAGGGACACATATTCTGGTCCAGTCTTGAGCAATCTAGTCCCTTTGGCAGGTGCATCATTTTTGTAGAAATGCAGGCACCAGACTATCAGAGAACAGTATCATCAAACATGTCAAATATGGAATCATACAATTCACTCTCAAGTCCATCCTCACCAAAGTGATCTTCTAACTACACTTTGATCCCTATAGAGAAAAATTTCAGTAAATCAGCACTGAGTCAATGTACATGTGTATCCTAAATGATTTTGATTAAAGAACTCATATAAACCAAAATATTTTCATTTTTGTTCCTATATTAATACCTTGAAAGTTTGGTTAATGCAAGTCTTTCCCTGCATGACAGCACTATCCCAGTGATGCTAACCCAGGAAGTATCAGGATGGCCATTGCTAAGCTCCACTGTGAGTCTGGAAAATGTGAGTCTAGCCCCAGCACCTAACAAGCACTTTTTAATAAATGAATGAGTAAGGCATTGCCAGCTTGTGAAACCCCTGGAGGGAAGCCATCTCTCCTATTAGCATCTTAAGTTGCAGTGTGGTTTTCTCTCCAATTTCAACAGGAACCAAAATTCAAAGATAAAAATACTCATGGTTTAAGTTTTTACAATTTCATTTTATTTTAATGAACTCAATTAAAAAAAAGGAACTAAAGCAGAGGTTTCTGAACTATACCTCATTTCCACTCTGATGTTTTTCAGTCATAATTACTGCTTAAATAAATATTCTTCAAACCATGTTGGATTTTTCCTATTTGTTGGCAGTCGATTGCCAAAAGGCACCTTAGAATATTTCTAACACAACCTCTCTTTTATACAAAGGAGCAAATTGATGTTATTATTTCATCTAATCCTATAACAATGAAAAAGGAAACAAGTACCAAAAGAAGACTAAAATAACCAAGAACTTGTTCTCCACTAATTAAAATCAGGAAGTTTGATGAATGTGATGTTAGTTAGGAAACAGAAAATTATTTCAAAGAGACTCACATATATTATTTTTTGCTGTTTTTACTTGAGTTGGTAGGCTCTTCAACTTTGCCTTCAATTTCTGGTTATTAATAGTTTTAATTAGCTTTTTCACATGTATGTGCTAATATAAAAACAAGTTCCTCCAAAATGTTTTTCTTCTAGTTTTTCTTATTTTTTTAAGCACAAAAATTTGTACCCTGAGATGAGGTGTCACTCATTCTATGTTTTGTTTGGTAATTGTTTTAATTGGTTTAACATTCCAAATTTTGGCTTTAACTATTAGTTTGAATCATATGCAATTGTCATATCTGTAGATCACAAATGGTCAAACACCTGCAATTACATATGGCTCAAATTAATGCTTGCTGGAAAATGTAGTTTTTACTACAAATTAGCTTTGTTCTGATGTTATGTTTTCTGGCCAATATTATCTGAGTTCTGATATATAAACTAAGAATAACAGTATCTTAACTGCCAGATTAAATTTAATTTATAGCAAATAAGTACTTATCATAAAAAATAACTTTATTTCCCTGAAAACAAGTATTTGTAATCATATAAGCATTCGTGTACTAACTAAAAATTAAAAAAAAGATGTTTCCATACTTAAATAAGTCTAATAATCAGGAAATCAAATGTCAAGTTGGTTCATATAAAAATCAATGTAATGGCTGGGGTGGGTAGCTTAGTGGTCAGGCTGTTCCCTAGAATGTGTCAATCACAGAACCACAAAAATAAATAAATAATAAATAGAAATCAGGGCAAGAGTTCATTTATGGATATCTTGTCGCATAGCTTTATGGATTTTAATGGGTTATTAGCAGATGGGAACTATGAAAGTCCTTCAACTCTTAATTGCTTTTATAAATATCATGAGACATCCAAAATCCTAAAAAAAATGTAGAGATGATGGAAAATAATATATTTGAGGTAAAGGTCCTTGCCTATCTGAATAATCCATGGTATAATCATTCAGTACACTACCTAACATCAGCTCTTCTAAGGATTCTAACTATGAAGACATCAGGTTTGTGCAAAAATTTTTATCCTATACAAAAGGGAATATAACCACAAAGATGTAATTGGCAAAGATGGACTTGCACCAAAAGAAAAGAGCCCACAGAGTTATACAAGTCTTAACCTGCCCTTCTTAGAGTTGTTAAAACTGAATAATTTTAAAGTGCAGCCTCGGGATGTGGCTCAGGGATAGAGCACTTGCCTAGCACCAGTGAGATACTGGATTCATCCTCAGCACCATGTAAAAATAAATACATAAAATAAAGTTTAAAAAAAATGTAAGTGATGGCAAATCCAATGTATACATCCATTTTGGTTATAGATGGAATGCTACATTATCAACATACTCTTCTTACTCTCCATTCTAGGCACTGAGAACATGCCAGTATGCATTGTTTCTTGGGACAAAATCAGTAATGTATAAGAGAAGAAGAGAAATTCAGAACTGATTAATCCTAAAGAGAAAATGAAAAATCAATTGAATTGGCATAAAATAGCCAATAAAATAATACAAATACTTTTCAATATCTTTTATCCAAGTTTCCCTTGTCCCAAACAATTTGTAAAAGCTCCTAAGAATGTTATCATTTTAAAGATAAATTCTTTTAAGTAATTCTATTAAAATATACATTATTTGAAAACAATAAGTAAAAAGTTTCTATTTGAATTAAGTTCTGAAAGTACAAACCGGACTCCTGCTAGAAAAAATGCAACCTGAAAAAAGACAATAATATGTCTTTACACTCCCTAATGATATACACAAAATACAACTAACCATGAATGATTTTGGTCCAATTTGTCACCTTAAAAGGAGGTTCACTATTTACACTTACGTTATCAAGAACAAAAATCTAGCAGAATTTATACACTTTCATTAAACATCATTAACACAGCCAATGACAAAAAAGACCAATTATCTTAAATTATTATTTTTGCTTATATTATAGTAGGCAACAAATGGAAGAGAAATTATACTACACTTGAAAAGTTTATATGCTAATTTTAGAGAGCAAAATGAATTTCACAAATAATTAGTACCTTATAGTGATTATATGGAACTTTTTCATCTGCTTTCACTAAATTGCTTTATTTAAGGCTGTTCTTGTAATTTGCAGTGGTCAACTTGAAAAGAAGAAACTATTACTATTAAAAGGAGAACAATTAATAAACCAATGTTTTGTTCATAATATTAACAAAGAAAATGAAGGCATTTTTTGTTTTGTTCATTACTTTCGGATTTTCAAAGTGGAGTTTTCCTTTCCAAAGTTCTGAGCTTTGAAAATTAAAGTAATTGCATTATTTCCACTAATGTGCTTGTCCTCTCGACCTCTCTCGCCATAGCCTACTTTATCTCATAGACTTAAAATTATTGCGTCTATTACCTTCTGGTACTTATTGTTCCTTTTCTTTTGGACAATGGATTCAATTTGTATTTGTGGGTCATTTGTTCATAATATACATGAACAAGTTAAGTTCTTCACTTTACATAAGCAATGTGATTTGTAGCATTTGAGGATGCAGAAAAGAAAAAGCATTCATTGTAACTTTAAGAACTTTCAACTTGATCTTCAGAAAAAGAACTTCATACTATTTTCAGCTTAAAACAATCTGTTGTATTTTAGAATTTGGTGAGGGTGTCTCATGTCATTTATCACATTATACCCTGCATTATAATTATTTCTGTAAATACTAAAGTTGTTTCAGAGACCTCTAAGCTGCACAGAGGCAGTAGCTATTTTCTTATTCTTCTTTCCATGCTTAACAGCAATACTCTTCAAATTTAATGTGTACTTGAATCATCTAGCGATCTTGTTAGAAAGTAGATTGTTTGATAATTCTGAGTTGGGGCCCCAAACATGGCAACTCTGACCTACTGCAAGGTTATGCTGAAATTGCTGGTCTGAGAACCACACTGTGAGTAGCAAGGGCATAGAGCACCCAACTGAAGTCATAAGCCACTTAAAGATATTTCACTTTTCATTGCAAGAAATGCCTAGTTAGCTTTTATAGAAAGTTAATACTACTGAGTACCTACTCTGTGCCAAATACAGCTTATAATTCTCATCCTTATGAGGAAGGAACTATTATTATCTCCATTTCACAGACAGGAACATTAGGACAATTAAGAGGTGAAGTCATTTAACCCAGGTTTGCCTGGTTCCAAAGCCTCTACTCATAGGCAAATCATGTTTCTTCTTGGTATCTCATCAACATAATAAAGGAGTCATCTTGGACAGGCTTTCCTTCTCTCTCAGGGAAAATCTTTCTCAGCCATCAAGGCTCAGCAGGATGCCATATTTTTTTTTTACTTCCCCCATTTTGTATAATTTCTTATAAACTGAATGTTTCTGTATTCCCTCCAAGTTTCCTTTATTGGAATCTCATCCCCACAAGATGGTTTTAGGAGGGTAGGCCTTTGAAAAGTGACTGTCATGAAGGTAAAGTCCTCATGAATGAGATTTGTATCCTATAAAATAGACCCCACAGAGCTCCCTCACCCCTTCCCTCATGTGAGCACACAGTGAGAAGCCTATAAGCCAATAAACAGGCCCTCACCAGACACAGAAGAAGTAATCAATGAAGTGAACAGAGAGCCGACATCCTGGGAACAAATCTTTGCCACACACACATCTGATAGAGCACTCATCTCCAGGATATATAAAGAACTCAAAAAACTTAACACCAAAAAAACTAACAACCCAATCAATAAATGGGCCAAAGAACTGAACACAAACTTCACGGAAGAAGATATACAATCCAACAACAGACATATGAAAAAATGTTCAACATCTTTAGCAATCAGAGAAATGCAAATCAAAACTACCCTAAGATTCCACCTCACGCCAGTCAGAATGGCAATTATCAAGAACACAAACAACAATAAGTGTTGGCGAGGTTGTGGGGAAAAAGGCACGCTCTTACATTGCTGGTGGAACTGCAAATTGGTTCAGCCAATCTGG